>JACXIV010000085.1:384307-512349 GCA_014737475.1 Bombus confusus
TATATATATCTGTGTGTGCATTAACAAAGAACGAATTTAAAGTTTCTAAAAATTTCTAATAAGAATTTAGCGACGAAAGGATGGTAGTCGAGGGAATAATTTTCCGTAAAGTAGAATTTTTATCTCGATTCAATCGTTAACCGTATCGACTCTCTTATATTGGCCAACGTGTTGTTGGTCATACGTGATTAAACCTGTCGTGGACATAATTGAGATTTCTCCAGAGAATTTTAACACGAAGCGCGTCAACGAAAGATACGCTCATTTCAGTGAAATTAATTTACCATAAATGTATGTAATCTATATCACTATTTACAAATAGCGATCGTAGGTTCCTACCTATTTAGGCACACGGTCCCTGCCACCCATAATTAGGTATCTTTTATTGCTATTATACACGCACCACGAAGCATACCAAATCGAACCGACTAATTGTCAATTTGCAGTATTATTTTCAACGCAAATTTTGTAACTTGCTCATCGACGGTATTGCAGCATTTGTTATTTATTAAAAGCACGATGGTACTTATTGCTCGATGGAAAAATTCCGAGTTTTGAACGAGTTAACGATGAAACCGAGGTTTCGACTCGGCCGGAAACGATCAAAGAGGGAATTGCTTTGCGTATCATTTTCCACGCTACAAGAATATTCCATGGCTATTTTGTGGAAATTTCCAGAAGCGAGAATTAACGCAAGCATGGGGATTAATATTCGCGATACAGAGAGTATCACGCCACTCGGTGGATTTACGAATCTCCGAAATCTCGAGCCTCGTGGCATATGTCGATGCGCGGGAATTAATGTCTCGTTTAACGATCGATATCTGGACGAGTCTCAAGGCTCTTGAATGCCGCGGAACCAGGGCAAGGTGGCGGGAAAAAAGTCGATCCGTCCGCGTCGCTCTTCCGCGACTTCTAACCCCGAGCAACACGTGCTGCTCTCTTCGTGCGTGCAATTATGAAATCTCATCGTTCTCTTGCAAAATCTCTACCTTAAGCGCTGCTGATGTATCGGAAAGGTGCAGTTGAAGTTGCAAGATTTAGGGACTCGGCGAAGTGGCAACAAGTATCCCAACTATCATAAGTATACTAAATATAGAAGCGTAGAAAAGTGTTCTCGGAAATGATAAGAATTGTAGAAACGTTGCGTTACTGTTTTATTTCTCGCGATACTCTTCCGACGAAACTGATTAATATCTAACGCGAAGGTAATACGAATAAAGAAGTCCGAAAATTCGAATCACTATGAGTACTTTCAGTCGTGTTTCCCGGAAAAGAAATATTTCATATTTGAATTTTCTTCGAGAAATTTAACAACGAACTTACGATTAACGAGTGTAATTCGTTTAATTATAGATACAAATTATAAATATAAACAAATTATAAATAATTATTAATTGATTTATTGGATTAAAAGGAATAGTTGGGAAGTTCAAGGCGACGCTTACTGAGATCCAAGAATCCCTGCTTTAAGTGTCCATTGTGTCGTGAGATATGCTGCGCGTTTAATAAAAATCCAGCGAAACAAAAGCGCACGCCGGATACTCGGAAAGGGAAGGTCTGAATGAAACAGCCATTGCGGATGAACGAAGGATCCCAAAAACGATGAATAACGATCTTCCGCTTGACGTCAGAGATTTGCGTACAAAGGGAACCGGGCAAGCGAGACTCGGCCGACAGACGACGAAGCAACCGCGTATTCTCGAATCGGTATTAAAATATCGACAATCGTGTGCTCCTTTCAATGGACGAGTCACGCGGTCGATCAAATTTTCTGCCCAGCAAGAATCAATCGATTTATCTGCATGTACGTGCTGCTTGAATCTTGTTTTCCAGCCAGATACGTATCAGTCGGCGTTTTATCTGTCTTATGCGAGTATTTACAAAAATATATCGCAATGGATTAGACTATCTCGGCTATTTCTTTATCGGCCATTATCGCTGTAACGCGGCCGGCGGACGCGTAATTTTTCTACGAAACGAGGCGCGCAGCGGAGAATCGCTTCTAATTGGAGTATCAAGCGAGCAGAAATCCGCGCACTCCAGACACATTTCCAGATACCGCGTAAAAATAACGTCGTCATGAGCAGATGATCGATCGATTTGAAGCGAGATCGCTTTGTCCCTCCTTTTCTCAAGCTTCGTCTCTTTGTTCCGCCAGAAGGAATTCTTCGGAGCGGCGCGCCGTTTTCGGATTTCCTAAAAAAGTTTGGACGATTATTTTATGATTAGTATTGCGAATTACGTAGAAATTTTTTTAGAGAGGTCGGCTTCGAGGAGAGAGCTTGAACGCGCAAGCAGAATTTTCTAGAATATATCGTAAAAAAAGAGACGAGGTTCTGGTTCTTGGCATATCTGGAAAAATTGAAAAAAAAGAGAGAGAGAACGTTGGAGAACATGACTGATAAGTGTTATCGATCGCCTCGAGTTACAGGATGTTTAAGACAGATGTGTCATGGGTCGCGTAATCAGAGCATTTAATTAATTTTTCATACTTCGTAAGTAGCTAATAAATAATAAACGAAGAATGCTTCTTTGGAATCCAAATACGATGAACTCATATTTATTTTTACTTCGCAATAATGCCTGACAATACCTGAGAAGAACTTCAACAATTTTCCAACGCTGTTTTCTCGATACAACCACACTTTTGATCATCCCTGTCTTTGCAACTGGAGTATCGTTTTAACCAGTCGAGTAGTAGATAAATTAAATGATATTTATATTTTAAGTAGAAATATTCCATTTTTTGACGCTCGTTTATTGCATCGTATTGTCCAGATTTAATTGTCGTAGATTGTCAAAAATTTCGTTCTTTTTTTTTTTAGATACGAATCGATTATCTTCTTGGCATTGGTGGTATTAAATCCACGTATTGCGATTATTTTTTATAAATAGATCGAGAAGTGGCGAAAATCTTGATATTGCGTGGTATTTTTGTTCTTATTAATTGTACAAATCGCTAATGAAATGAAGTCATAGAACTAGAACAAGATTTCAGTAGGGAAATTTAATTAATCACAAAATTTTACGCAATTTGCGCGCATTACAATGTCCCCTGGATTCTCGGAAGTCTTCATTATCGCGCAATAAAAATAATTATTAGACCAAGTTTCTCGCAAGTTACACATCTTGGTACTTTTCCAATGACTCGATCCTAGAAATTTCCGATCCTTACTCATCGTTCGATGTCAGATAGGGCAAAGTGTTGTCACCTGAAAGATAAGAAATTCTCCGTGGGAGTTTACCAAGAAAATCGAAGAACCAGCAATAACATCTTGCGATTTACCTGAACAATTGGCCCTGAGAACAGATTTTCTATTTTGAAATGTACTTGTAATATGTAATTATAGTATTTTTACAATATTTGTAAATACGTCTCCTATGAAATGAACATATTTAGCCCGACTATATAAAATTAAGTATTTACGGGCATCGTGCGGCCATATAGGTTCCCCGGTTCCAGTATTTCTGAAGTGCTATAGTTAGAAACAGAGGAAAGTGTTTCAGAGCTCGTTCGATTAAGTATTTACACTGTTCTATAGTTGAAACACAGATTCTACATATTCGATAAATATTAAGAATTAGGAAAATAAATGAAATTAAAGTAAAATTAAAGAGAAGCTTCCCAACTTAGTTCTACAAATATTCACTTTGAGATACATATGAAGGAATATTGAAAATAGCACACACATATTACCTTTTACTCCAAACACCGTTGCCAATCCAATTTTCTTCACGCCGAACCCGAAATATCCGATTGCTACTCATTCCTCACCTATCTCAACATTACATAACGGCAAAAACAAATGACGCAGCCAGCGTTTCGTACGAATAAATGGGAAATAAGTTATCACGAGGTTTGAACAAATTCACACGATAATATACCGGTGACGTAGCTTGTCGACGGATATCGCGAATCGATGAACTCGATTATGAATTTTATCGAGCAATCACAGAGCCCAACAAATTATCTGCGCGAGATTAATCCCAGCAACGGTAATCGATAATCTTATCTGTGATTTAACCAACGATTGAACCGAGCGTTATAATTATTATTAATTGCATAATACGTTGTGTAATTAGCTTATCTGTATAAAACTAAACAGTCGTATGTTTAAACTGATATTTCCTTTGTCTTCGATTCAGATATTCGCGATATTATTCTTCTTGGTGCATTCGATGCGATTGAATTGTTCATTGATAAAGTTAAGCTTCCCTAAGTTCCATAGATCTGTGATATTTCTTTTTTCGTGGCATTTGTGTCTAGTTTATTTATGATCGTCACGGCGACGTTGATTAATGACGAGCAATCGTCTTCTTTTTGGAAACCGGTATCAACAGACGTGTGCCTTTTTATGATAGACACCGAGAGCCAGGTATGAGAGGAAGGTCGTTCGATAATTTATTGTACGTAGTTAATGCTCAATGACCTAATTAACTTCCGAGGAAGTTTCCTTGCATCGATTAGTTCAGTGTTTTCAGAGATTGTAGAAAATTAAGTTCCCGAAATTTAGATTGACTATTTTAGCGTTAATCAGAATTGAAAAATTCAGTCGAACGTTTCAAGCAAAATTGCAATCAAATCGAACGAGCTTCAACAAATCGAAACGGAGTAAAATTTCTGCAAATCAAATCGAACCATGTTCCGGCAATAAAATCAAACTGAATCGAGCCAAGTCAAACACAGAGGATCCTCGTGCGTGAAATTAAATCAAAGTCTTCAAATGGCACAGATTGAAACGATGAAAAGGTTCCTTCAAACCGAATCAAACCAGCTGAAACTCGTCCAAACTGAAAGACAATTATTTGTCGTGCTTTGTATTAAAGTTTATGGAGAAAATTATCCCAAATGAAAAAATAAGAAAAGCAGGCATCATAGAAGCGTCGAAATTTCCGAAAGAAACTGCAAACAAATTCTTTCAAACCCGATCAGACCGACGTAAACTCCTCCAACTCTAAAAGAAGGTTATGCTCGATGAACGCACAATATGTTACACGTATTACTATAAAAAATATATTATACTTATCTGCATATAAATACTCTAAATCTTCAGAAGATTCAGAAACTCATTCACCGATCACGCTATCACTCGACGAGCACGCGACAGCTGGAAAACTCGGCAAACAAAATCGTACAAATCCTTCCAAGGTGCATCTTGTTTCTCGAAACAGACTCGATAACAGGTCAATCCACCTATCTCTCCATTCTTCGTCGCATTTGCATCAACAAGAATACTCGTCGCAATCATTCAAACGGACGAGAAGACAATCTTCTCACGAGTTGCGATAAAGCTCAGACGAATTGATAACGCGCGTCAGGAAACAAACAACGATGCGACCCATCTTTTTCAGAATTCTGTGTCGTTTGCAACTGACTCTACCATAGGGTGGTAGAATCTGCGTCGAAATTTCACTCGAGACACGCAATTATAGTAAATAAATTTCGTGAAATAAGGGATGGTTTCGGGCAATCGGGCTGGAGGATGTTGGCTTCTTTTTTGCACATTTTTTGGCTTATCGGCGGAAATTTGTGACTTTGACTACTGGGCGGGAATCGAGGGATCGGATTGTGAAAATTGTTTAGAAGAGATATATAATGTAAAACGTGGATATTATGTGAAAAAGAAATTTACGCAATCCTCGGAATATTTTAACGTTAAGCGTCTTTGATATTTTAATTTTTGTTTATTTAATATTCGTTTCAGAGGAAATTTAGGAACAATTTATTCCTTGATACACGTTTTTACGAAACTGTCGTGAATTTTCAATTGCCTTAAATTTCAAATGTTCCCTTTATCTTGAATTTTAAATTTCTCTGAATTTTGCTTAACCAAGAAAATTTGCGACGCTTTTGTATTAACAAATCGATCAAAAGTTTGATGAAATATCTGTATAAATAATCTAATAAATGTTGCATCGAAGAATTATTTTCTAAAAAGAGCAACCGACTAAATATTACTATCTTTCTGATTACAGTTCAAACGGATGTTAAACAAGGAATTGTCACATTTCTCAGAATCGTCCAAATCCGGCAACCAGATATCAGAATATATCTGCAACACCTTCCTCGGTAAGTTCAAAATCAAAATCTACCTTTGCAAACCTCGTAACTTGCTCCTCGACACTCTGCACGATGATTAAAAGAAGTGGAAGGAATTACATTCTTTGTCTGCAACGAAATACGAAACGGTCGTGAAACTATAAGAAAAAGATAATTCGCGATTTTATCGAGGTCGACGCCAGGAGCAGATTTACCAGGGACAATGAGAGCAACGCAGGCTCTTACGCATTAAGAGCCCTTGAAACACCGTAAACGCGCGCGTGTTCAACGATCATTCATCCCGTTAACGCTCTCTTTGTCTCGCGCTGATTCCTGCTTGCTCGTCAAACGAGGAATCAGAATTTTTAATTACGCAGATTGCCTTACACGTCGATGCAAACGCGACTTGGGTCCTTTTTCGTCGCAATTTGGAAAATCCAGCTCTGTTTACGAATTAATTGGTAAATTGCAAAATGTTGGTCATTTTTTAATTTGCCAATTTATTCACCGTAGTTTCTATTTCTCACGCAGCTTCCCAAATCACGTCAAACCAACTTCAAACTAAAAAAACGTCAAAGAAACTTCTTCAAACTAAATTGAACTGCTACCAAAATCAGATTAAACCAAATCAAACTGAATCATAGGAACAGAAGGTACCAGATCAAATCAGATCCAGGCAGATCTTGCAAATCATATAAATCAAATAGTAAAAAATATTCCAAACCAAATCAAACAAATGTCTCTAAACTTGGACAAATCTGATAAAACGCCAAGAAGTTTCTGTACACTGTTTAGCTCTCTATACTATATTTTGTCTCGATAAATCTTCTATACTTTATTATATACTATCAGTATAAAACATGCTATGTATATTCTATGTATCATATGTATCTAAAGTTTCCCTATATTCTCACCACACTATCCTACAACTGGTGCTATGATAAGATGATATAACTTTATTGAAATCATAGGAATAGAAGGTACCAGATCAAATCAGATCCAGGCAGATCTTGCAAATCATATAAATCAAACAGCGAAAAACCTTCCAAACCAAATCAAACAAATGTCTCTAAACTTGGACAAATCTGATAAAACGCCAGGAAGTTTCTGTACACTAATTTGGCTCTCTATACTATATTTTGTCTGAATAAATCTTCTATACTTTATTATATACTATCAGTATAAAACATGCTATTTATATTCTATGTATCATATGTATCTAAAGTTTCCCTATATTCTCACCACACTATCCTACAACTGGTGCTATGATAAGATGATATAACTTTATTGGAATCATAGGAATAGAAGGTACCAGATCAAGTCAGATCCAAGCAGGTCTTGCAAATCATATAAATCAAACAGCGAAAAACCTTCCAAACCAAATCAAACAAATGTCTCTAAACTTGGACAAATCTGATAAAACGCCAGGAAGTTTCTGTACACTAATTTGGCTCTCTATACTATATTTTGTCTGAATAAATCTTCTACACTTTATTATATACTACCAGTATAAAACATTGTATACTATATATCATATGTATCTAAAGTTTCCCTATATTCTCACTACGCTATCCTACAACTGGTGCAATGGTAAAATGATATTAACTTTATAACTTTATTCTTATTTATATAGACAAACAACAAGATGTAGATATACCAACTCTACCGACTGACGAGGATGCCACAGCTGCAGCAAATGCAGAAACAAAGGAGCCGAGGAAGGACCGCGTGCAAAAATGCTCTGCTTCCATGTCACACATAAGCGGCGTGAAACGACCCCTCACACACACCAACAGCTTCACTGGGGAACGTGTGCCGCTCCATGGTGTGGAAACACCCCACGAAGAAGAACTCGGCGAGGTAGGGATCGTTCGCTTCTTGAAAATCAAATTCGCTTCTTTGGAATTAATCTTCAGAAAGATTAGCCAAAATCTACAATGTGTCGGTGTAACACGTATGCAGGTGCCTGCTTGGCGTCATTCCCTTTAAAATGTTCAAATGTTTAAATGTTAAAATGTTTCCATATCTAATGGAAAATCGATATTAAACAAGTAATTTTCAACTGTTTATTTCCAAAAGAGCATCGATCCTCGATGATCTGAAATTGGGAAAATTCGGTTTGAAGATGTATGACCTGCATCGAGTATGTTTTATTTCTTGTTTTTCAATGACTTCTTTAACACCGAGGCGAGGAAGTTTAAATAATTATTACTCTAAAATACTATGACTCGGTAATCGATAATCGTACACTGCAAGAGTTGTTCCACGGATTGGTAATTGTTTGCAAGATACAGATTACAAAATTAGAGGATTCGTATCGCGTTCGAGTAATTTTTCCTCATTTTGTCACGAAGTAGCGTCTCAGCTCGAATCACAGTAGAAGTAGAATTTCATCTCGTTTGGCCTTTTTTCAACGTCTGGCAGCTTCTAGCTCGCTCAAAGTTAGCCGTATCGAAACTTCGTTCAGGAAAGTTGCCTTTTCCACCACAGGTTTGTTGCGTCACGTTTCTTGCAGTTGGCCGCCGTAGACCAACCAGTTGACCGTAACAATAGAGAATGAAGAGCAATATCAGGATTGCCTTATCAGGATTAATAGCGTTGCTCGTGAAACGTCGCTTATTCGTAATAATGGAAAAATCGTAGCCACGAAGAAAAGCAAACGCTTTTACCTTAATTGATGAAGCGAACTGGCAATCGATGAGACAAGATCTCTCGGAGTTTTCTGCTAATCTCCTCACCTACGTGTCCAATGAATCATCCGAGTCATTGATAACTATCTGGCCTGTTAAGTAACGATATGATTCAGGTGGAATTGCGTAAGTGGTTGGCAGAACGCGAAACAAGAGTCGCGAAAGCGAAATTAATTAACGGTAGCCTACACTTTCTACTCATCCGGAAGACCTCGATTACGGATTCAGTGTCCCCTGTGCGAGAGTCGCGTCCGAACAAAACACTTGCACGACCGGTTTCAAAGTCTAATTGCGAGAGTTGGAGGTGGCGTAAGAAACTCGCTGTAAACCAAGCGTCCGATCGAATATCGTAAACAGTATCGGCACTTGGCGAGTGTTTGTCGAAAGTTACAGTCAAGCGGCTGTTTCGTCGAGAAAAATAATTTCACGAGAAACACGTTTCTCGTTAGCTTCTCGCTTTTCGAAATGAATGATCTTCCGATGCGAATGTCGCGTTAATTTGTTCCAGAGTAATTTCTGTTCTCTGAATGAACTTTAATCTCAAAGTGGAGTTTTCGTCAATGTCGCTTCTGGCTCAATTTCCAAATCGATATCTTCGAATTGTCGTTTCGAAATTAACCGACCGAGAATGGAGAATTTTGTTGGAAGATCGCCACATAAATTTCCAAAGTTTGGTATCGTTTCACGGAAACCAACTGGTCTTCCGTCCCAAAAACCAGTCCTTACGGTCTTTCCATCTGATCCTACGTCTCTTCGGAGTCGGTTGTCAGACACTTGGACAATTGCTTTTAGACTGCATATTCGCGTAGAATCAAGTTTAGAATGAAAAATGTAAGATTCTGGTTTTGTGACATTTTGAAGTTCTTCTTGTATTTTGTTCCTTTAATGTTGGTCGATGATGCGCAAATAAATGTTGCTGCTGGCTTCGGACTTCGGAAGCTTCGAAAGAATGAAGATCTTCGTGCAATAACCGTGGCGCAATAGAATTTCCCTCTGTACTGTGCTTCGTGCTAACTGTTCACGCTGACTGAATTCGGACGAGACACGTTCGTTTAAGTAAAAGGCTAGTAACAGATTCCTCGAGTTTTTATGTAACAGAATTATTCTGTCTCGCCACGCGAAACACTTATGTCACGATTATGTACGTCTGGAAATTCCAACTCTCGGACTTGTTCAGGCTTCGACAGGCTTCGCGTTTTCTACGGACATTTGCGTGTGCAGTTTCCTACTCTTTGCTTTATTCGACATTTATTCCATTAAAATGGTAGAAAAGGTGAATCTGCGGCAATACGAATAGAAATATTCCAGCTAATTAATCCGCGGATTTTATTTTATTTTATATTATTTTATTTATGTCTAATAACAGAAAAGTATTTTAGCGTCGAAAAATTTCTTTTCTACGGATGTTTGCGTGTGCAGTTTCCTATTCTTTGCTTTATTCGATATTTATTCCACTAAAATTGTATTTTAGTTAATTTTATTTACGCCTAATAATAGAAAAGTATTTTAGCGTCGACAAATTTCTTGCGGCAATACGAATAGAAATATTCCTGCTAATTAATCCGCGAATTTTATTTTATTTTATTTATGCCTAATAATGGAAAAGTATTTTAGCGTCGACAAATTTCTTTTCTGCGGACTTTTGCGTGTGCAGTTTCCTATTCTTTGCTTTATTCGACATTTATTCCATTAAAATTGTAGAAAAGGTGAATCTGCGGCAATACGAATAGAAATATTCCAGCTAATTAATCCGCGAATTTTATTTTATTTTATTTGTGCCTAATAATGGAACAGTATTTTAGCGTCGAAAAATTTCTTTTCTATGGACGCCGTGCACAGTTTCCTATTCTTTGCTTTATTCGATATTTATTCCATTAAAATAGTAGAAAAGGTGAATCTGCGGATAGAAATATTCCTGCTAATTAATCCGCGAATTTTATTTTATTTTATTTTATTTACGCCTAATAACGTAAAAGTATTTTAGCGTCGACAAATTTCTTACATTTCTTACGTTTTAGGAAATTTTCGAAATTTCCAATTACCCGATCGCAGAACACGGTATCGTGGGAAATTTCCCGGAAAATAAAACGCGAGAAGAATATCGCAGCGAGAAGAAATCATTCTTCGCCCCTCTCGTCTCCTTATCCTTATCTCGTTACACGTGTCTATTAGCATAAGTTTCACGCAGAACTCTATAAATCTAGGAAACTTCCAGCGTCGAGAGCAACGGCCTCGACTCTTCGATATTTACCTTGTTTCTCAATTAACAGAGGGTAAACGCAGCGCTAAAGACGAGAATAGTTGGGAACATTTATAGGCGAAATCCATTTGCTAATATGTACGTAATCGTTAGAGCAGCGTGGACGTTTTTCAATCAGCTGAGAAATCGATTAAGCTTGGTAAACGTGGCTACGTGATTATTTGATGCAATTTTCGCGCAGCTTTCTTTTATTACTATTCCTTAGCTACATCGAAACTTATCGCTATTTATTTGTCCTGCGACTATCGTCGATACTTTATCGGTCAACTGTACGAACTTTAGCAAATTTTTTACGAAATGACATCCAGTTTTCTTTGACGTAATTTCTTCAAAAATAATAATTTTTTTTTTCTATCTAAGGCACATAATATTTTCATCGTTCGGTTTGCATTGTGGAACGCAGCGTGAAAGGTTGAAATTCGAATCGATTAATTGTTCGGAAAATTGATCGCTCGCTCGAGCAACTAATCGAAGAAACACGCAGCTACCGAGAAAAGGCTAATTAAAAGCTGCTGCAGGGAGAAGCTAAACTTTATCTCGTGCATGGAAATAAAATTGACGCGAAGGAGCGCGGCGAACCTCTGTTTCTCCCATTTCACTAAAAATCTATTTACACCGCCATGTTCAAGCGTACTTGATGCACCGTGATAACAGATCTCGATTCTTCGAAAGGCCAATGCTGCCTGTATTTACGACCGTGTGCACGAAACAGCGCGCGTACGTCGAGGAAAAATTTGGGACGAGGTCGCTAGCCTACGATGACCTAATTTCTTCGATTCCTTATCGTTCCTCATCGTCGTCGTTGCCATCTTAATGAACGACGCGTCGCTAACAAAATTTTCCACGTGTCATTCGAACGCAGGAACTTTTTTGTTCCTGGCGAAAAAACGAATTTTCATTCTTTCCAAGACTTTGTGGCAATTTTGCTATTCTTCGAGGATAAATCTATTCGCAAACTTCCTTCGCTTTGTTTTATTATCGGTGGTTAATCCGGAATGGTATAGTTTAAAAAGATCGAAAATAAACAGAAATTCGAAATATCGATAGAATTACGGATACGATGTTTTAGCAATTTTTCTTCTCCGTCGAACAGTTTCGCGTTGATTATTGTAATTTCAACGATACGTGCGATTTGCTGATCCATCCTGACGATCGAGTAAAAATTTTATTACTGTAACAATTGGAAGTTTACATTTACATTTGGCAAACGTATTTTCCTCTCTCGTTTCGCTAATAACGGCTCGATTGTTGGGATACGCAACGATTTAGACAATTTGCAATTTGTTTCATGAATTTCACGAAAATTATTTACCCGGTCTGCATCTTGTTAGCGACTTTAAGAGTTCCACGAGTTTGCAGGTAAATTCGTTTCACGATCCTGGTTTATTTGCAAGGATCGCAGCTTATTTTCGAAGCGATAGAATTCGCTTTTCTGTAAAATAATTCCCAGCCGCAAAGTGCCTGGTAGTTTCATTGTTTCTCCGTATCACCGTGAACCATATCTATTTTAAATGTCCGAAACGATGAAACTGTGCGAGAACTACGCACAGAGTTAAAGAGACGAGAATTAACGAGACAAATTCCATTCAAACCGTTTGACTCTCGGTTCAACAAACGTAACGTTACAACTTTCATTGATCCTCGTATTTAACCTTCGTTTCTATTCATAGAATCCGTCTAACTTGAATCAATTTCGCGAATTATAGTAAATATGCGTGAACCCGATTGTAGTCTGCCTTCCTTCGCGATTGATTCCAAGAACAATTGAAAATAGAATTTGCTTTTGCATAATCGATGCAAATGCTCGTTCCTGGCGAGCAGAGTAGCCACAACTTTCACATAATCAGCTGCCGCTTTGTATGCTAATGAGACGCTTCCTGAGTCGAACAGACTCCTTCGTTTCCGGTGCAACGCGCCTCACGAGGCTTCGCAGTTCGCCGCTTTTTATTTCATATGGAAATGATAGATTGGAACGTCAAAAAGGATTATCTCTTTAAGATATTCCACGTATAAGAATAATATATGGATATTAGTTTGGCTAATTTTCCTCTGTGGAGAAAAATAGTAAAAGACACGTAGAATTAAGCAAATATCAAATTTATGGCAGATTAAAATCGTATTACAATTTTTACTTTGCTTCGCATCACTTTTACGTAATTATTTCTTAGTTGCATATTTATTCTTTATAATTTTTATTACACTCCATATGGATATAGAATTTTAGTGAATTAACTATAGTATAATAAAATTTTACAGCGTTAGAATCGTTTGCCAGCAATAATGAAAATAAACCGAACTGATAAAAACAGATAATATTATTTAATATCGTAAAATAATACATAACGTAAGAATAATATATAAATATTAATAAATAAATATAATATATAAGTATAACATATAATATATAATATTCCTCTATGGAGAAAACGAGTAAAAGATAGGTAGAATTAAGCAAATATCAATTTTATGGCAGATTAAAATCGTATTACAATTTTTACTTTGCTTCGCATCTCTTTTTACGTAATTATTTCTTAGTTGTATATTTATTCTTTATAATTTTTATTACACTCCGTATGGATATAGAATTTTAGCGATTTAACTGCAATATAATAAAATTTTACAGTGTCACACGGTGTTAGGATCGTTTGCCAGCAATAATGAAAATAAACCGAACTAATAAAAACAGATATTCGATATCGTAAAATATAAGAATGTTATTTGACCAATTACTCGAATGAAGGATCATTTCGATAACAATGCCCAATTTTGCGAGGCCTTAGAATCGTCCCTGAACCCACACGTTCTGATTCAGAGTCGCGAAATGGTCTCCAACTCCTTATTTGGTCCGCTACACTGGCCACTGCTTGTTTGTTTTGAGAAAACACGGTTAGATGCGATTCAGAGAAAATTTAAATTAATGATCAAATTTGCGGCGTTTAGTTCGAAATCATAATAAACAATTTGCAGTTCGAGTGTTTTAACTGATCAATTTAATTCGATCAATTTAATCCTGATTGATATATTGCACACAGGTAAATGGTTTATAAAAATAATAATTAGTGCCGCGAGCAAGTTGATAGTTTCGAAGAATTTTACAAAGACTATATTTCTCCAATTTTGTGCCTACGTAGATATCTTCAGGGCCACGGTTGGATCTGAGTTAATTGCGACTACGCTAATCAACGTTAAACGAGGAACTTTCCATTCATTAACAATTTCTTCGCCAGCTCGGTAAACGATTGAAAACCTTCTAAAATCGCGTGCCGGTGCTAAGTATCGTGCATCGGCAATATTGCGAATTGTGGCTGCGAAAAACCGTCTGAAAGATTAATCGTTCGAGCCAGATAACAAACAGAGAATTTACGTTTCTCGAGAAAATAAACTGTCTTAAGAATTTCAGCAAATAAAACAAACGATAAATAGTTTCAATGGAGAAACATGACTTGGTACGAAATCACAAAAGTCGATCTATCCGATTCTCTGGTATTCCGATAGTTTCCCTCAGGTTTGGAGCTAAGGACAGACGTAGAATTAAAATCCAGTTAAAGATCTGCTGCTAAGAACTTCGGTTTAGAACGAAATGGAAAATTCCGTTCTCTCATCTATAAATAATATACAAGAACAATTAATTCAGCAAAAGCACCATCGGAATTCTAAAAATCTCCCAAAACCTTCTTATATCTAGCAAACGGATATTATAAATCTTTAAAAATCTCCTCGTATTTTCCATTTCCTAATTATTGTACACCGATTGGTAATAATTCTATTTAATTATTGCAGGCTCTAGCAAGCATCGACAAATGGGGCATCGACATCTTCCGGTTAGACGAACTGAGCAACCGCAGGCCACTGACCTGTGTCACATACACGATCTTCAAAGCTCGTGATTTGTTCAAGACGATGAACATAGAGCCCCACACCTTCGTCACGTACATGACGACTCTCGAGGATCACTACGTCAGGGACAATCCTTTCCACAATAGTCTGCACGCGGCTGATGTGACCCAGTCCACCCACATTCTGCTCAGCACGCCCGCACTCGAGGTTAATATATATATATATATTCGTTCATCGTTCTGTCCAATTTCACAATGCTAAACGTGTGCCAGAGAACAATAATGAAAGCAATAGCCTTTCTTCCTTCGGCAAACGATTCTATATATCTATATTCATATTCTTCATCTTCGTTCTTCATCTATATTCTTCATATCTATATGGCTTTTTAGAGGAAGAATTTTACAGTCAGATAATTACACGTTTAGATCGACGCCTTCTCGTTATGTGTTTGATTGTATGTATCGTTGTACAGTATGCCAGCGTGTTTGGCATTCGCGTTAATTAATATTCTCTAAGCTTGGATTGATATCCAATTAACGCACGGCAATCCGGTCAGCTAATTGAAGCTATTTGTCTAATTACAGTCCGTTTTCACATCATTGGAAATCACGGCAGCTCTGTTCGCCGCTGCCATTCACGACGTAGACCACCCAGGACTGACCAACCAGTTCCTCGTTAACATCGGTAAGTATCTCTTTCGCGGAAGCTTCCTGAATTTTTCCTCCGATAGAGCATTTTTATACTAAGGAAATTTTCATTCAAGTTCGTTCATATCATTGTGTTTTATTCGTTGTAATTATTGAGCTCTCGGGTTATTAATCTTCGATGATTCGCTTCTCAATGCTGTTTTAATGTAAAATGTAATTAATTAATCTTGACAAAGTAGTATCTTGGAAAATTTGAAGCTTGATTTTCTGTTCTTTAGGCTCCGAGCTCGCTCTCATGTACAATGACGAATCAGTTCTGGAAAATCACCACCTGGCAGTGGCGTTCAAGTTGCTCCAAAACAAGTTCTGTGATATATTCCACAATTTGACGAAAAAGCAACGCCGGATCTTCAGGAAGATGGTCATTGACATAGTTTTATCCACGGATATGTCTAAACACATGACTCTGCTAGCAGAATTGAAGACCACCGTAGAAACTAAAATAGTAGCCGGCTCCGGCGTTTTGGTATTGAAGACCTACAGCGATCGAATAATGGTTATAGCAAACGCAGTACACTGCGCTGATCTGTCAAATCCCACGAAGCCATTATTCCTATATCGTCAGTGGGTCAGACGGTTGATGGAAGAGTTGTTCCGTCAAGGAGATCGAGAACGCGAAAGAAAAATGGTCATTAGCCCAATGTGCGACAGACACAACCCCACCGTAGAGAAGTCGCAGGTCGGCTTCATAGATTACATAGTTCATCCCCTTTGGGAGACTTGGGCAGAATTGGTTTATCCCGGTGCTCGGGATATCCTTGATAACCTCGAGGAAAATCGAGACTGGTATCATTCCATGATCCCCCCGTCACCACCGTCCACTGATCAACAGAAAAACGAACAACAGCCCGAGAACATTCACTTCCAGGTAAGCATCGTTTTAAAGTCTTTGCCAAATTTGTAAAAGAAGAGTTCTCGATGTTGTCGATTCTTCAGTTTCATTGGATAGTCTGTGCTCTCTTGATATGTAGATAGACTTTGTACTTTCTTGATAGACAGATTAGACTCTGTAGACTTGCCGATCGTAATTCTACGTTTTCTTGGGCTTTTACTACTTTCTGTAGCTAACGGAACCTCGTGAAACTTATCTAATCGACTTATTGACTCTTCAGGTGACACTGGAAGAGGAAGATAGCGTCGAGACGGAGGAGAACTCTGGAATGTGACTGAGATTCACGGGTATTTGCAAGAAGCTCCACGAGAAGGTGCAGCAGACCTGGTGGCGCGTGCGTCAGTAATCATTAGCTCGCCGCCACTGACTAAATGTCTATGTGTCTATCTATATTCCTTTTTGGCTAAGCTCCACTCCCCGGAACGGTGGAAGAAACGTTGTCTCAGCACGAGAGACAGGACAAAGAGAAAAGGAAAGAGTGAGAGAAAGGAAAACGATTAACTGGAGAAGGAACGTCTAGTCGCTGCTAGTTCAGACCTCGACCAAAAAAACACGGGTTCTTTCCTGACGCGTCAGAAGAGAATGAAGATCAGCCAGGAAAGAAATTCGACTAGTTCGAGACGTGACGACAGCGTCCACGATGGACCATCCTCGATGTAAAGACAGAGAGGAGCGTCGTCGTCGTTACCATTGTCGCTTTTCTCCCTGCCCATAGTCGTCGTTCGATCGGCCCCAGATTGGCGCGTCTCTGGCTCGAATATGGAGGGCACGAATCTCTTCACCAAGTACCTGTACATAACCCAGGTGGACCGATCACGGTAAAGACTATCATCGTGTCTTTATTAGGTTCCCTTTATTATCGTAATATATAGAACGAGATCATGAAAAACGACGCGACTCGAGGAAACGCAGGAATTTCTCATCTTGCCTCGGTGGTAGGATCCTATCTTGACATATCAATTACACGGTACAAGCGGCTCAGATCGCGATATTCCAACGATCCGAAGGATCTGCTATAGGCAGCCAGCTGATCCTCGATTGGTCATTGAAGAAATTGAATTTCCAGTTTTGGCCAAATAGCTATACTGATCAATAGAGAAGAGGGTCAGGGGCATACACACGTATCTACACACAAGACACGCGATCGTTTTTAACCAAAGAGTATTGTTAGTCACTTCGTCGTTTGAGAAACGAACTTTTTTCTTCATTCAGGATAAATAAGAAAGAAATGAAAATAAATCGCGAACAAACAGCGAGAAATTATCGCGCGTTCTAGCTTGTAGCGATGGTAGATTACTTAGGGGACTCAGCGAGGTGGAGAATTAAATTAGTTAGAACTTTGCAGCTCGATGTGTTTACGAAACCGAGACTAAGAATAAATAAATAAAAAAAAAAAAAGAAAAAAGAGAAAAGATATTTAAAAAAAAAATAAATAAAAAGGAGATAAAATGAAATAACGAAGTACTCTCTCGCTTGGATGTCTGTGAATCGCTCAAACTCAAAGATCCCATGCTCGATCTCAAGTCGAAGACGTCTCGATGGTCGAGCGTCAATCCTCTTCGCTCTCTTTCTCGAAGCATCGCAATCTTTCATCGAAATTCAACTGGTATATATACACAGACATATATGTATATATATATTTTTTTTTTTGTAAATAACCTTTTTGGACCTTGTATTTTCTACGATGCATTTATTTTCTCCATTTTGATATACACCTAACTGAATAAAGAAAAAAAAAAATTTATCGTGTCAATAAAACGACGAGGAAAATCAATCGTGATAACGTTTTCACGAGCGTATTCGACTTTCTGACGAGATAATGGCCGCCGCACGGGCAACGAAACATGGCCGACACGCGTCAATTGCTCGAGAAAGAGGCGAACACTTGTATCTGTGTCCGTAGATAGTGAATCTAGTGAGTGTTTTTGGTGCTGTGCACCAAGCTTAGATCATTAAGAGTAATTTACGTAAGGCTACGAGTACACGAATAGATATTAAGCTGAGGAATTAATGTATAAACGAAAAGAGTGAAAAAAAAAAAAAAAACACGTGAATGTTCTTTAGGGCGTAAGCGAATCAAGTAACTAATGATAATTAAATAATTAACAACGAGAAGAAGACGATGAGAATTAATCGAAATAAAAAAAAAAAATAAAAAAAAAACATGAATCGACATGACGCTGTTCCATTTTGGAATCCCTCGGACAATGTTCCGCTCGAAAGATGACAAACAGATTTTGGACACTACGAAGATCGTGAGATTCGAGTAAGAACGACCGATCGAACGACGGGAAAAAAAAATAATTACGAAATACCTACGCGTATAATTTTTTGCCGATTTCCGATTTTCTCCGTTTGCCTTGTGGTGACCTTGATATGTAATATATAGATTTAATTCCATGGTTTTCTTTAGAATTGTTTTACATATTTTGTTCTTTCTTTTTTCATGGGTTCTACGACGAACCAAAGATGATTGATATTGCCCTATAGTAAGCTTCCTCTCGTGACTAATGACGAATGTTTTTGTAACGTGGAATACAAGCGACAACCGCGTTCGTGGTGATATTTTCTTCATCGAATGAATATGTGTGCTTGTTATATTGTATATATAACGATTTTACCGACCCAAAATGGTGATGACAATGACAATTATTGTTTCATGCGGCTTGGTCACGATGATGAGACGCTGATTGATCGCGAGAGACAAAATAGGGGTAAGAAAAATGAATTAGAAAGGGAATAAAGAAAGATGGCAAAAAAATTTAAGAAATAAAAACTAAATACTATGTGTTTGATTGCTGGACAGTTAAATGAACATGTATTTATCGGTGTAATCCTCGTATAAAATATATGTGTAATAAAACATATTTATTGTCGGAATTTCTTGTTTGCCTCTTTTCATTATCCTCCACATTTCTAGTTTGTTTTTTTTATTTTTATTTTAAAGAATCTTTTGGGAAGCAAAAGGTTTGAGATATTGTTCGTATCTTCATTATTTGTACAAACCATCGTAAAATTTTCATCAGAAATTAAGGAAATATTTTACAAATATCGTAAATCATCGATTACAAAAATATATAATAATATATATATAATATTATTAAAAAAATCGTATAAATCGTAAAAGATCGTATAAAATCAATAAACGATAGGAATTTTTAGACAAAGAACTACTTCCTAACTTTGCTTTTTCTTTTTTCGTAGGTTTTTGTAGGATTAGATAGCAAAAAGCATAAGCAACAATTGTAAAATGCTGTCAAAATACTCTGATCTATCGAAACTCTTTCTAAATGTACTTTTTTTATGATTGTTCTACAATACAGAATCTTCATTTGTATTGTATCGTATAATCGTTTCCACAAAAGTTGTTGCTGCTGGTTGGCGTTGGATAATATTGGTTATTGCTGGCTGTCTATTGTATCTTCATTGTTGTTCTGCAATCAATGTAAAAAGAGTAATTTATTTCAAGTAGTTAATCCAACTTTGAAGCAATTTTTGTACTTTTTTGTCCTTACCACAGTTCGATCGTTGGCCGCTGGAGGCTCTTGCACTTGCGCAAATTTTCTGCCCAACTTTTTTAACATTGCATCGGCGATCTGTCTACTTATCCGTGAAAATACATATACCTATTAGCAAGTAAGTTAGGGTAAGGTATAAATGAAACCATCAGATTTTGGCTTAATTATTTGTAAATATATTATTAAGTAACATCTATAATATGGTAATGAAAAACCATTTACATCAATAAGTATCGTCGAATAGTTTATGTATGTGAGTGTCAATGTGTCAATGTGTCAATGTGTCAATGTGTCAATGTGTCAATGTGTCAATGTGTCAATGTGTCAATGTGTCAATGTGTCAATGTGTCAATGTGTCAATGTGTCAATGTGTCAGTGTGTCAGTGTGTCAATGTATAATTACTGCATCTTTCATTCATCGATCCAACAGGCTACACGCCATTGGTCACGCAAAGAGTCACATGGCTTTCACCATGAAGCGGGACATTTCGAAACGAAATTCGAAATGTCGTGAAATTCTTATTTTCGAGAATACAGAGCGCATAAAACGCTCTGTACGTCATCTAGTTTCATTCTCTTTTCTATTGCACGTTTCGGAAGGTTCAGTTGAGTGTGAAATCCACCTCTTTTCCACGTCTAACCTGTAGCATCATGGTTCGAGATAAAGCTGATATCTATTTCTTTTTCATTTTTTTCGCATTTTTTCTTTTCGTTTTCGTTCGGTAAAAAAATGTATCAGACGTCCATTATACGTGGCTATTCTTAACCTAGCGTGATTAGTACGAGTATATCGAGATGTTTGGCGTCTCGATCGAGATCTCGAAACTCGAATTCTCCCTATTCAAATTGATTTCCACGAATTTTAGCTTCTCTTTCTCCCCTTCGAAGAGTTTCGGCGATTTGCCTTTTCTTTTGCTTTTTACGCGTTTTAGTCGCTTGCAGATTACGTTTAGAGTTATTTCTCAAAAGCTACAATCAACTTCTAACTTGTCTTGTAGAAGTCGACGAAGTAAAAACGAAGGCGTACTTTCATACACACAATAGGTTTAAAGGAGATCTGTTTTTAAATTCGTTTGAATTCATTTAAATTCATTTGACTAGAGGAATGTTTGTGAAGACCGGCTATGGCCACTGCAGTGACTATAGTTGTCACCGCACTATACTATGTAATAACCATGCAAGTCACAAGCGACTTTTTATCTCTTATATCGAATGTGCTGCGACTTGAATTTTCTGCGAATTTCGAATTTTCTCGACCGAGATTTGCTGAGAGTATTTTCTCCAATACATTCAATTAAAAAAATCGAAATTACCATTAAATTACTAAGACTAGAGACGGTAGTAGTCGTTGTGTTTCGTTCTACAGGCAGTAACGTGTGCGCGCGACGAAAGTAGGAAACGAATCGTTTGAATTCAGTGCATTTTCCTTTTTTTTTTTTCGTAATTAACTTTTATGCATTGGTGATAGGAGAAGATTTTTTTAACTCTAAAAAAAAAAAAGAAATTCATTTTTTGGCAGTAGCTATTAATATCATCGAATCTCTTCGTTATCGAAGCAGTTCGATAAAGTTTCGTGAAAACTTGAATACGAAATTTTTTGTCGTTGCACGCTGCATCGTGAGCGTTTTAACGTGAGCAATTAAACGTCTGGTTATTGTGCATGAAATATGAAGTATATGTTTCGTGCATTTTTAAAATTTTTTAATCAACAGATATTATTTCCTTAAGTTCAAATATTTAGAATCGAAACGTCTTTCATTTTTTAAATTGTTCAATCTTTGATCCTATCACCTTGAAAATTGTCCGGATCGTGTTCGTTCGCTTTCGAAATCGCGTTTCCCACTACGCACCTTCGCGAGTGCCTGTCTTTCGAATCCTCGTTACGATATAATAATTACCTTACATCATCGAAGGAACGCGGGTACATTCGCATAGTATTCGTCTCGGAACAGAAGCATTATTTCATCGAACGTGCCTCTCTCTGTCACTTAAATATAACGTCTAAACGATATTTACAAAAGATCGAATTATTTCTACATAATTACAAATTGCAAATGATTTATCGAAGTAAGAAACTAAATTCTCCGGGGACTTGCTTTAAAATGTTTCGAGAACGTTGTTAAACGTTAATTTTTGTATCACGAAGTTTACGCTCTGATTGGAATTGTTTAAAAATTGTTTAAAAGAAGCGCAATTCGCCTTGAAATTTTTGCGTACGAAACGACGTTTCGTCAAAATTTATTCCGGTTTAAAGCAAGTTCACAATGACTAGTACAAAATTTCATTTCTTAATAGTCACTATAAACAATTTCACATTCGACAGAAAAAATCATCCACTGTCAGCTTTCACTCGGTAAAAAAAAAAAAAAAAGAAAACAAGAAAATACAGAAATATGACGGTCGAAGCGACAACAGATTGAGAAAAGTTCGTTCTTCGATGAAACACGAGGAGGCCCAACGAGTCTGCACTCGTGGGCTATTTTTTCAATAACATCACAACAATAAAAACATAGTATATATATATATAATATCCTTCCATATTTATATTTGTAATATAATTTATATTTAAATATTTGTTTTTCTCGTATATAACTATTTAACCCTCGATATAAATACCCTGAAATCTACACACTCGCATTCTATATAAAATCGAATTCTTCGCAAATCGTTCCAATTGTTCCTTTTTTTTTTTGTCCCACATTTCCCTTCGTTTCATATTTTTCTTACAGGAAAATTTTCCTTTTCCCTTTCTTCCATTTTTCCTTTTTTCTAATTTCTCCAATATCGCCACTTTTCATTTTTATTTTTCGCTTCTTCTCGTATTTTTCGCTTCGGAAAACTCGTCCCTTTCTCATTCTCAAGAAATGAAAGACTAGAACCGTGTTCCTTTGGCGACTGGGAGGATGAAAAGTGGCGAGGCAAGCCGCGTTTTGATTCTTTTTCTAATTAGAAATGTGGGGATGGTGCTTGACTTATCAGTTCGCCGAGCTTTTAATCGATTTTCAGAGTTTCGAGTGCTTTATACGCAGCAACAGCTATCCGGCATAGTTTGCTGCAATTATTGAGACATTTCGATGCTTCTGTGTTTAAATATTATCGTATATGTAGAAACCTAAAATGTGTAAGCTCCCAATTTTATTCGGAATCGTAGAAAAAGATAGAACTTTATTCAGCTCCGAATTTTATTTAAAAATGTATAAAAGATTTATTAATAATTTTAAGATTAGTAACTTATTAATAATTAAAGCTTGTTATTCTTGTCGTCTACCATCTTGGAATTGACTGGAGTAGTTAAACAAAAGTAAAATGATTCGTGTAGAATAAAGTCTCAAGTTATTATAAATGATATTAAATTTTTAACTCTATTTAGCTTAGTTTATTCAAGATATACTATACGAATCTTGAAGTTCGTAAATATAGTCTAGGTAAGCCTCGGGTTATGGTTAAGACTAATTAAAGTTAAGTTCGCGTGAAATCAAGCTCGAGTCAGAGATTAGAACCAAACTAACAAATGAGGTATATTCTACGGTTCGATCAATCACAGGTAATCATCAATTAATTTTTAATTACATACATAAGATCAGTTGAACTTGGCCTCAAGAATTTTTCAATAATAAACTTAATTTAATTGAAATCGACCGAAACTAAAACGATTCTAAAAAGATAAGTAAACCGTAACAAATTTGTCGAACACAGTTAAACGGCGTCGTATCACAAAACTCGATCGTTAAATATATCACAAAATTTTATAGACCTTCCATGCGCTCTTAGATACTATAAAGACGAATTTATAAAAACTTTCACAGCTATTAATAGAACCATACAATCCTTATGATAATTGTATATATATATATATATATTATATATATATCGTATATATATATTAATTAATATTATATAACACACAGTGAATGACACATAACAAAGACATCAAAAAGCATCGAGATGCCTCCGATCGGTATAAAAAAACCTGCACGCCTAGACGCAGGCAACCCGCTCTACTCGCTTGTATCCATTCATTCGGAGAGAGCCTCCCTTTCTTTTTTTTTTTTTTCTTTTATCTACCTAATAGTTTACAAGTTTATAGTGAACATCGAATTGTCCTCGAGTATTTGTATATATTCATATATATATATATATATATATATGAATAAATAACATATGTATAATATTTATATTCCGCGTTTATATCTGTATTTGTAGTATATCCAACTATCCATGTATGTATGGCGAATAGACTAAATTTATGTGATGATAGTACTGCTCTTTATCTCTTTGCTTTGTTCGCATAGTTATTGGCAGGTCCTTATTTAAAATAACTCCAGCTGAAAAATATCTGTACTTTGTCGAGATTTTGGATCTTTGCGTATTAGATTTTGTTCGTTCCAATGTTTTTAAAGTTGTTTCGGTGCCGGTGTCGTTCAGTTTGTTTCGTCTATTTGGTTTCGTAGGTTAGGAAATTGATGTGATAATTGATTATCTAACGCCAGCTAGCAGCTTCTTCGAGTTGCTTGTTCGAATTCTCTCGATTTATCGATATGTCGTGGTTCTCTAAATAATCCGTTGTCCGTGACCAAGTTTCATTGCTCTGGAGTTCACGCTTTTTATTTTTGCCAATATTTTCCAATATTTGAGCATCTTCATTCTTCCTATATGATACGTTATACATGTAAAAGACGACGAAGAATATTCTTTCATTATTTCTATGGACGATTATAAATTCTTTATAATACTTAAATATCGTTGATTCAGCGAAAAGTATGAAATATTTAACTTATAAGAAATAAATTAATTAACTTTTCCTTCACTCAGTTTCGTACTTGGTTTCGCAATATTCGTTACTTCCATTCACTGGATTACGTATACAGATCCAGTATTAAATCTAATTTCAATGCAATGCAAATTAAATTTAATACTAGAACAGAAACTTGCATAAATATATATAAATAATTAAATTATAAATTAATGCAAATTGTAAATGTAATAATATAAATCTCCTAATAAATGTATTCGCTAAATCTAACTTAGTCGTAAATGAAATCACAAACTTCCCTTATAATCTTCCAAGATCCATTCGATATTACATCAAACATGTATCGTTACATCAAACACACATTCGCTTTAAGAATCGACCAAGGGTAGAAATTCGTAAACCAGCGGATCACGTAAATCGGATCGTATCGGATCACGAAAAATTCCCACGGTCCGCCTGTATTATTTTGGTAACACTTACATCGTTACATTAGCTTTCGGCCTGTCTTACGATCCAAAGTCGCCTAATCACCCATACGTTAGGGGTGTTTCACGAATGAAAGCCGAGGGGTAGCAAGAACTGGAAGAATACCACGCGAAAGAAGCCACAGAAGAAGAGAGAAGTTTACATTTACGCTTTCGTTCTAGCTCTCACGACGACACGATAATCATGATAATGACGATAATAGTAGTAATAATAGTTCTGAGCCATTGGTACTTGTGGTACAGCGAAAATACCTGTTTCTTCGATATTTTCCTTTATCCTTCGTTATATTGAAATGTTTACGCTCGCTCGCACACACGCATACATATCCACGCATACGTCAGAAAAGTTCTCCTTCGCTCGAGTATAGTGGAACTTTAATTAAAACGCGTACGATTACAGCTGAAACGTTCCTGTTCCGAGCAAATACACGTTTTCTGTTTGACCTGGAGAACAGCACGCACCACTTCGAACATGGCGGACACGTCCTGGACCTAAATAAGTGTCATGAGTTTCTCGTTCTCTCTCACACTCGCTTCTTTCTATGTTTTCTCTCGTTTTTTTTTTGCTTTTCTCTTTTTTTTTCTTCTTTTGTTTTCTCAGATCTTCGTTTTGCTATCTGGCTCTTTCTCACTCGCAAACACGTGGCCTAGTATCGCCACTTAGAACGCACACAATATTGGCCCCAGCACCCTTTAGTTCTCGTTTTTTTTCAATTTTTTTTTTTTTTTTTTTTTTGGCGTTTAGGATTCCTTCGGAATCCTTTTTAGTCTTTTTTTCGGCGTTTTTGCTGTTCGTGCTTTTTTTTTTAAATTGGTTTCGCGCGATGCGTTGCACGTTGCATCCGGCCAGGGAGGTTCCTAAGTAGCGAGATTAATTGCGGGCAACCGGGTTGCTTGGGAAATTTGGCAATCGAAATTTTTGCGATTCGAAAGTTTCCCGTGTATTTCGATATTGCTATGGAAAACGAAAGACTGATTGGAACGAAATATTTGAAAAAATTGGCAAAAATTGAAATAAACAAGCTATTCGAATATCACGTAGCTTAAAAAAGAAATTATAATACAAATATAACGCGAAATTGCAAGATTGTACAATGATCGGATAATACAATGGATATTTTCAAAGTTATTAATAATTGAACGACAACGGTGAAAATGACGCGATAATTACAGAACCAATGCTAATTTTGCCTGCGATATGTCTCTAAATAAGAGAATGTAGATAACGCGTTAGTAATACGTCCAATAATGACGTTACTTACAAATAGGAGAATACAGATAGTCCAATAATTAATAACTTTACCCGTCCACGGATAGGAAAATAATCCAGCGATAATACGCTTAACAACGTTTTTACACCAATCTACGAGTAAAAGAACCCTTAGACAGTGCAATAAACGCTACAAAGACAAACAAAAGAAGACAAGTGGAAAAAGCAGAAAGAAGAGAAAAATCGAGCCAACGGCAATTGCCCTAAAAATCTCCCAAGATCCCATCACCCAATTCGGCCATAGAAAGAAAACACACTCGTTTGCAGAAGGATTCGGTTCTCCCTGGCCCTTGAAAGAAGACAATACTTTCCGAAGCAACTACTCCAATAAAACCGAAGCTTCCTTAAGTGAATTTTATATACCTGTACACATATCTGTATGTACATGGAAGGTTTGATCCAAAGATCCGCCATGTTCCAAGCAACGACTAGGTCCTCTGACAAGCTTCTTTTTCTCTCCTCTCCTAGCTCATATTTTCTGTCGCGCCCTCTTCTTTGCACGACTCGCACCCACAGACACTTACACGCTATTTATGCTTGATTATTTAGGTTACTTTCTCCAGATACGCATTCCGTGTTCGTTGCTTCGTGCGTAGATCGTTCCAATCAATATATATATATATATATACTTTGTATTTATATATATATTTTGTTTACTTTGCGTTCATATATTAATACTTGTTTATGTATGTAGAGATTTTTTTTTTTTTTTCTTTTTGTTGTTAATGTTCGTAGTTGCTGTACCGATGACTCGAGTTTTGTGTAGTAGATACATACTACACGGCCGTTACGTGGCCTTGTTCCTTTACTCAGTTGTATCACCTCGCAATATATCTGCCGAACAAAGTGCCGATAACAGCGAGGATGTAAGCCGAGGCGGAGATCCGGAAGGTCCACGACGTGGCCAACGAGCTGTCGCCGCATAACGCTGGAAAAATTTGTTTCTGGTTAGTTTCGCTTGGTACTGATGCACAGAGATGCGGGATTCGCACGATTAAATATGGAATATTTTTGGTCCAGGCTTTAGAGAAATTTTAGGCTTTTCAATTTTTCAAGCTATTTACATAGCTAACAGACATTTTTTATTTTTCGATGATTCAACTGGCACAGTTTCTCTATCAATTTGTACAGTTTTTACATATTGAAATTTCCCAGCATTTTTTATTATTTGACGTTTCAACTAGAAATGTTTTTTTAATCTTCCAATTTTTCTATTGTCCGATTTATCGAAGTATCAATCCCAGATATTCCCGATTCCACGATGTTTCAATCTATCTAATTTATCAAATGTTTAATTTTTTAGCTTCACAATTTTTTAATAATCGAATCTCTACCTACCAATCTTATTATTCTGTCGAGCAATTAATTTCCCCTAGAAATTCCCAATTCCCCAGAATCTCTATTTCCCCATCGATACTGTTTCGATCGGATCCAATTTGAAAGATAAAGTGAATCAGCTGTTTAATTAACACGTAGAGCGACTGGGCGGTTCGGACAATACGATCAGTGTCATGGATGAGACGCGATAATCAGAAACGTCGCTGACAATGCTCACCGTACGACGTGAGGTTGACCCGCCACGATCCTGCACGACCATCAGAGGTCCTCGGACAGGAAACAAGATGAACCCGTCACTGAATGTTCGCAACTTCCAGTCGCCATGACTGATGTTCAATTTCCTTATTTCTCGAGCTTTCATTTTTTCAATTTCAATTTCAATTGTTTCCAATTGCCCAATACGTTGCGAATTTATATTGTTTCCAGTACGATTGCGATTTAACTTTCTGCAGTTTCCGAAATCTGTATAACTTGTCAAATTTTCAATTCCCAAATTGCTTAATTTTTCCTATCTATAACTTCCCAAGTTCCTATATTGCCAATTTTTTAATCGCCCCTTCCAGTCGCCATGACAGATGTTCAATTTCCTTATTTCTCGAGCTTTCGTTTTTTCAATTTCAATTTCAATTTCAATTTCAATTGTTTCCAATTGCCCAATACGTTGCGAATTTATATTGTTTCCAGTACGATTGCGATTTAACTTTCTGCAGTTTCCGAAATCTGTATAACTTGTCAAATTTTCAATTCCCAAATTGCTTAATTTCTCCTATCTATAGCTTCCTAAGTTCCTATATTGCCAATTTCTTAATCGCCCCTTCCAGTCGCCATGACAGATGTTCAATTTCCTTATTTCTCGAGCTTTCATTTTTTCAATTTCAATTTCAATTTCAATTTCAATTTTTTCCAATTGCCCAATACGTTGCGAATTTATATTGTTTCCAGTACGATTGCGATTTAACTTTCTGCAGTTTCCGAAATCTGTATAACTTGTCAAATTTTCAATTCCCAAATTGCTTAATTTCTCCTATCTATAACTTCCCGAGTTCCTATATTGCCAATTTTTTAATCGCCCAGTTTCCCAATGTTTCGTACATTCCATTTCCCAATTTCCCAAGTTACCAACTTCCTAACGTTTCGCTTTTCCGACTTGTCGTACTTCGCAGCTACTAACTTCCCGACGTCACAATTTTTCTATTTCTTCGCTATTTACGTACCAAATTTCCTAACTTCGCACGTTGCTGCCTTCCTAATTTCCTCGAAGCTACCCTATACTTGGTGTCCTAATGGAAATATGCAACGTGATAATGAGGAACACGGGTGATAATGCTTACCATACGATGTGAGGTTGAGCTGCCATGAAACTGCATGTTGATAAGGAGTCCTCGGACAGGAAGCAAGATAGCCAGTCATCGAGATCTCGCGAACTCCTGCCAGTGTAGAAGCAGTGTAAACGAGACAGTATCTTCCTTTCTCGGTGCTCGCCACCAAATAGACTATGTCGTTCTCGATCCAAGCTCCGTGGCACGAATATTCTGAAACATCCCATTTTTCACTCACATACCGCTTGTCGCCATCGTGCAGATAATTCAAATTCAAATCATTCATGTTTCATCGCATTAACTTTGTTGCAGATACTATTTAATTCCTTGAAAATTAAAAAATCCTTTGAAAAAATTAAAAATCTTCAGTTGAAAGTGAGTAGCTACTTCACTGACGAGGTTATTTAGGTATTTCAGAACATTATTTAATTGTTCTCTAATATTCTCTAATATCAAATCTTCAACTGTGAATAATAGTTAACGTTAGAGTCAGTCGAGAATAAAAAATTTTTTCAAATTTAAAATTCTACTCGTAGAGTCTGTACGCCCTACCAGCGTATCTAGAGATTTTTATAAAATTAATTGTTATAATAAATTTTTATTATAAATTAATAAATATATATGTATATATAAATATAAATTGATAATTTATTAAAATAAATTTATGATAAATTTATAATAAATTAATTTGTAAAATTAATTTTTCTAAAAATCTTTATTAATTTTTTATAAAATGCGAAGGTAGATTTAGAGTTTAAACAACGCGATAATAAATAGTAGCATAATCTGTAGAAGTCCCATGGAAGGCATAAAACTCGAAACCGTTTAAACCGCCACGTCAAGCCACAAACGCATCGTTATTGGCCGCATGAATCCCTTCGTCAAGGAAACACGCTGTACCATAATATTTGATCATGCTTGGACCAATCGAAGAAGAGGACGCAAAACGAAGAAAGTGGAACGTGAAAAACGATCGAGCGAATGGTTATAGCATGGAAATATTACGTCAGCGGGTAATGTGACCTCATTATCGAGAATCGAAGTATAAAAGCACGATTTCCGAGTAGTTTATCGGTTTCGAACTGTTAAAGGAGAGCAAGAGGCAAAAGAAAGGATTCTAGTAGCAACGAAGGAACGTTTATCGTCCTAACGAAAGTACTGAATGGGTAATCACCCATGCAACGATTTTAAGTGTTCGATTTCGTTCACCTTAAGGGTCGTTTCACGACCGAGTTACAAGCTCGACTAAACGGGCAGCGAGGGATGGTGGAATGAGCGGGGCAAGGTGCAAGGGGAAAGGTAAAAATGGGAGCGATTGAAACGAGCCACCGTAAAAGAAGGAGCAGGTTTAACGTTCGTGAAAAGGGAATTAAATTATCCACGACGAGCAAGGCCGGCTAAGACCGTTCAATTATGATCAACTATGCGCAATTAGAATTCCTTCGATTATTAAATTTTTACGCTACTCCAGCCTCCATAATCGCTCAGTAATCTCTCTATAATCGTCTCGTATGTTTCGTCATGTTTATTCTCCGAATGAGTTGAAGACTGTTATGGGAATTGTTATGGGACATCGATTATCGATAATGATTTTAATGATTTTATAATTCATTCTTATTTTTATCCGAGATTCAAGATATTATGTTTCGCGACGTTTGACGACAGGTGGTGGTTCCTGGAATGGGTTGGAGGTAAATTTCGTGTTGAGTAGCCTCATAATTGCAACAGATAATTGGTTACTGATAATGGTTCGATTTCCACCCACTAATAAAGTTTTGATATTATTGATAATAAAGGCTTGATAAGTTCATTCGCTTCTCGCTAATGTCTACGTCTGAAAGAATGTTACAAAAATTGTTCAAAAAATGTAAAAATACACGCGTTCGAATATTTACGATAAAGATTATAGAGAAATATAATAATCGAGATACTTTTTTTTTTGTTCTTAGAAGAAAACAGCATTGAACTTATCACGCAACTTAATGTTTTTCAACGACCGAAACTGCGGAGATATTTTTCTGTCGCGTAACGACAAAGATACATTTCCAGAGATCGACAAAGTATCTAAAATTGTTTCATACGACTTGGAATTAACTTGGACGTGTTCAAGGCTGAATCGTTTCGAAGTAATCCTTGAAAAATGGTGCTTGAATGTAGGATGTTGGACAGGGAGACGCGGCTTTTAGAGAAGAGAAAAGGTCGAGTCTCTCTGTGTGTTTGGAGTTTTCGAGGAAGGCGCGAACGGGGACGAAATAAACGAAAGCCGTAAATCGCATCGACACGTCGATATCTGGCGTGTTGTCTCGGCCCGATACCTTATCGAGGCTGCAAGATAGAAAGATGAGAATTTACAGCGTCCGCGCGACAGCTCGCGTCGGCTGGAAACGGAAATAAACAACGGGAAAATTCAGCGACAGAAAGAAGCTACGCCTTTCACCGAATATGCTTTCAAAAGGGATAAAAATCGGAGACGTCAGTCTGCGTGCCCATCTCTGATCCGCAAATGCCGATAAATTCTCTGTTCGATTGCTTCTTTGCATTTAAACGACGTTCAAAAATTGTTTCTTCTGCTCCTTTTTCTTAAGAACAAATATCGCACAGAGCACGCAATCTTGCAGCATGAGAATTTCTGAAGAACAAAGGACGCAAAATGACAATCGAGTACGTTTAGAACGTTATGTAGCCTCGAAGAAACATTTCGACAAAGTTACATTGAATTTTTACTCACGTTACGGCTTATTTCATTTATCCTTAGAACAGCAGGTAATTTCATTTAATACATCTATATCGTACGTTTTTAGATGTATCAAAATATTTCTGGAGAAAATTGCGATATAAGTTGTGTGTACAATTACAATAATAATTTACATAAATTTAATAATAATTACAAATAATAATTGTACACAAAGTGTACAATTTTCCTCTTCAATTTTCCTCTAACTTGACTCGGTGCCAAGTTACCGTATAATTTATCCTAGCCATTGGAATCGACTTTTATCATTTACCCAAAAATTGTTCATTTCCAACTTAAACGCACCGACAAATTATATTTCCTTCGATTCATTCGACAAATATATCCTTACACAACCGACGTTATTTTTCTCCAAAGTGTTTGATAGCCTTAGTAAAGATTCTAGAAAATAGTCGTGATAAAGCTCGTTAAACAGTGTACAATTTTCCTCTTCAATTTTCTTCTAACTTGACTNCGGTGCCAAGTTACCGTGTAATTTATCCTAACCATTGGAATCGACTTTTATCATTTACCCAAAAATTGTTCATTTCCAACTTAAACGCACCGACAAATTATATTTCCTTCGATTCATTCGACAAATATATCCTTACACAACCGACGTTATTTTTCTCCAAAGTGTTTGATAGCCTTAGTAAAGATTCTAGAAAATAATCCAGCGAAACTAAGGTTCCTTATCTAAAGAAATTCTATCGTGCTCTCTGGCTCTATTTTTCCTCAGAATCCCGGAATTTTCTCTCAAAAGTATCCTGCAGAGATAGAGTAGAACGCGCTCTTGAAAACGTACTTTGTTTGAAGTCGATAGCTCAATTCGTTCCCGAGATACAAGGCTTGAAAGTTCGGGCGCTTAAAATAGATGACGGCGGGGCCTGGTAGCCTTGGTGATTCACTTCATTCCCAGCAACTGCATACCTTGATGCTAGGAATGATAAAAAACATTGCTGACTCAATGTCTCTCACTGACCAGACCACGCGTGGTGGGAAAGGGATAGGTCAGTGCCCGAGTGTGATAAAGATGGAGATAGCGAAATATTAAAAAATTACTCTTCCATTTACACGATGATATCTCAGGAACGGAGCGTCGTATCGATACGATTCGAAAAGCATTTCAAAGGGGAGACCTTACCGTTTCTGAGGATATTAATTAAAGTCGTCAACGACCATGTGGACTCGTGTCACGGAGCAAAGAAAAATGCAATCTTTTAATCTCATTCTAGAGCTAATATAATAGGTCTAACATTAATTTTGATTCGAGTGAATGTTATTGCTTTCAGATGATTAATATGCTGCTATAACTTTGAAATGAGTACAATAACAAGTAATGTTAACTTCCATGTCTCTGTTAACCATGACAATAAATTATTAGGTAATAAATTATCTATTGTAGTACAGAAATGAATCGCAATCTTTTTCCACGATTGTGTGGTAATAAATAACGAGTAAATGATTCTAACGAAAAGTGTAGCAGCATTGAACGATATAGAATTTCATTTTGCAAAATTGCAATTGCCTTAACCTCTAGCTTTAAAGTATATATAAGAAAAGCTTGTTAGCATCACTTTCTCAACTTTCACAGATGATTAAATCTCAAGTATTTCGCTTCGTCCTAACTTCGCCTACTTCATCTTTTTACCTGTGCTTCACTAATCACACTGCTGCCGAACTTCCCATCGATAGTATACACCGGACGGATTGACTCTCTCCACCACAGTTCTCTAATTGCGAAACTAGCACATTACAAGCTAGAGCTGATCTCCCAAGTTTCTGGAAGCTAAGCTAAAACCCAATCGAACTCGAATCCGTTTCCACCTGCAAAAATATCAATCTTCGACCTGAAAATATCTCTTCCGCTAGGCAAACTCTCACAGAAGATCAAAGATCACGATCAAGAGATATTACAGGTATCAGCTTCGCATCGCGATTCGTAATCCACAAAAGCACGAGGATTCGTGAAAGCAAGAGAGAGTTGCAGTGACGTTTCGGTATCAGGAATTATTTTAGCATGGAGCAGAGCGTTGACATAACCGAGGATTTAGCCGGTCGAGCCTCGTGTCTTACGACTGTCGACAAGGGGATTGCGTTCCAGGCTGCAGCACCACCCCTCTGTAGACGCGGAACGCGAATTGGTCATTAAGACTTCGTACAAACAGCGATCTTAGCTCCCAGACCCAGGGAGAACATCTCGAAACGTCTCCAGCCAGGCTTCTGGTAACGATCGTTAATTACATCCATTTCCAACGTAGTATTTGTCCGTGTTGGGATTAGAATCTTGCCAAGATTCGCTGTTTAGGATATTTTATTTGCTTATGGCGTGATAGTTGAGATCTAGAAGCTTACGTTTTGTACTGTATATTTACGATAACCAATTAAAACCCAACTAAAACGAATCACTCTAAAAAGCTAATAGATCTTTACCTATCCTGATTTTTAAAAAATGTAAAATTTTCAATCGTACAAGAAAACTACTACGATAAAATAGAATCAATTTGAGAACGTTGTCAGATGAAGTCGGACTATTCAGTCAACCTGCAGTCTATCGTATAACTCTTGCCTAACATAATATCTTATTTAGAGAATTTTGCGTCTATCTAAACAACTCCTACCGTTTCATTTAACATTTCACGAATAGAAACCTTCCTGCGACCTAACATTGCCGCAACAGTCGTATTACATCTGTTTCGTTCATTGTACTACTCCAAAGGCAGCAATTAGCTAGGGAATTTTAGATGTCCCTAAACAATCCTTCAAGAACTAGCTGCAAGACCTGCTTCTCTCAATATAACTATTCAAAGTAACTCACCAGCCCTTTGCCTCACAAATCATCAAGTAGCAAATCCCACAATAATCTCCTATTCCCTACCTCAAACTCTCAGAAGCCCCTAATCTGGAAATTCATTAATTCGATAAAATCAGGCCATTATTGTTCGAAGCAGGCAGTGAGAGGTTCTCTCCGCAGCTATTCCTGAACGGTCGGTTCTATTTCCAACTCCATTTATTATTCGCAACCTGAAACTCTGAAAACCCGTTAACCTGAAAATTCATTCGTTCGATATAATCAGTGTATCAGCGCTGGAGCCAAGCAACGACAAGCTTTCTCCGCGACTATTGCTGAAAAGTCGGGCAACCGGTCGGCTCTATCTCTAACCCAGCCCCAGCCAGAGGCCCGGAAGCCTGGAAGCTTGGCGCTGCGTCTATCTTTCAACGCGAGCGGATCCGCGCGCACAGGCACGCGCCATAAACACGTACAGCCGAATAAAGCTACAAACTTTGCACATAAGCAAGCGTGCAGCCACGGCAACCGTCACGCCGCTGACTTCTCCGCAAACTAACTATCGCCACTTGCGATAACTTCACCCCTTCGAAGGGCGAAGAAGGGACAGAAGAGGCTCGAGGTAAATGGGGAAGCGACGAAGACGCGTCTCTTCACGATGGGGGGATAACTCGGCCCTGGTGCGGGTAATCCGATAAGATGTTCCTGTTGAAGCTGCCTCCATCCTACGAGGATTCGCTCGACCCCCCATGGCGATGCTCCCTGCGAGCACAGTCGATTCTCCGGTGCAAGATACAGGTAAGACGGATGACAATAGGGACATGGGCGCCTGTAAGAGGTGTTTCTTCGGTAGTTTTTAAAGAAAGAGAAGTTGCTGACTGGCTGATGCACCTTTTGAGAACATAGTATGAGAAAGTATACAGAATATCCAGAATATAATACTCTTTATGATATTCAATCGAAGAAACAATTTTCTATTCAAGATCTATAGCTTTTTAATTATATCTGCGAGAATACGAATTTGTACAAATAGAGAGTATTTAGAATACACGCGTATAAATGATTTTGACTCGTATGGTTGCACATAGAGATACGTGTTGGATTTTTTCACTGGAACCAAGCGTAACTTAAACCGAATCCAAATTTAAGCCGAACCTAATCTAAAATGTGGAACCCAGATCTAGTTCAAACATAACATAAATTGAACCCAAAGTTAATCCAAACATAATCTAAATTGAACCCACAGCTAATCCAAACATTACATAAATTCAATCCAAATTTAATTCAAACCTGGCCTAAACTGAATCAAAATCTAATCTAATCTATATTGTACGAACTAAAGACCACCAGAAATTCGCAAAGAGCGATAAGGATCGATAGAAGTTCATAAAAATCAACGAAGATCGATAGAACGGTCAACGTCGGTCAAAAATAAATTTTCTCTCTGAAAGCGTCTTGGCTGAACAGCAAATTTCCCTTATAGAGGAGAAAATTATATCAAGAGATCTTACCTGGTGGTGTTTCGTCGTTGCACGATGTAGAAAATTCCATACGATCTGGTATGTTGCAACCGATATCTAGATCATAGGTACATTCTTCTGGATAAGGTGTCGACGTGTCCCTGACATCTTCAAACTCAGCAATGTCCACCATTGGTTCGCTATCCGCGCCCAATATGTTATCCATTTTGTCACCGCTCTGAGTGTGTAGCACAGACATAATTTTGTAGCGACCAAGGCTGGGGCACTGCTTGGTCATCGGATCCGGTGCTGGAAGAAATTGATCATTTTCAATTTTCTGCTTCCTGGCATTGTCGCTTCTGTTTCGTTACGTTAACTCGCTTATCTTACTGACTCGTTGCTCAACCGAACGACATACGCAAATTGTTCGAATCAATTTTACTCGATTCGCTATTCTCGTAGCTGGCATTTACGTTTGCCAGATTAACTAGAGCACACGAGACGAATTTACTTTATTCGAGGTTAGATTATGCCGAGGGAAATATTTGTGTCTGGCAGAAATATTTGGCTACCTGACTCGGAAAACAAGTTGAAGTATAGAAACTGATTCCTTCATTTCCGGCGGAATCAGCCAAGACAGTTGCTAAAATCGTCTCCGCGTAGAAGAATGGCGACGTAGACGCAAACATCGTCGAGACGAAAACGCGGTTGGCACAAAGAGGAAGTCGCGAACGACGGGAGCTTAACAATCGATTCGCCAGCGACTCCTTTACGATCGTGCAAAAGGATCATATGCCGAATCCGTCGTAAACTCAGCCCTCGACGGAAGGCAGCACAGTTTCTGTTTAAGCCGATTACGCGATTCTATAACACTGACGAAGACAGGGGTCGTTCCCGACGACGCGGAATTTATCGTGACGCCATTCAACCCGCGTCTAGACCTCCGCCAGTTTGTCCTTCGAATTTTACACAGTACTCTTATCAAGTCTGATCCATTTATTGTTCAAATCGGAAATTAGAAACTCTAGCCAGGGAATTTCGGATCAGGACAAGTTTCGATGTTCCGTCTAAAATTTCATTCGTACGAACTTTCCTATAATTCGATATTCTAACAATAGTTTTCTTGTATTCTTCGCATCGTCTTTCAATTTCATTACGGCTGACTAGAGTTAGACTTTCTCGAAAATCTCAAACGCGTATTCAAACGTGAATTTCCCAATTTTACGATGACGATAAAATGGAAATTCTCAAATGTAAATAATAGGAATAACAAATACATGTGCCGCGTATTGAATCAAATTCGCCGATGTTACGAAAGCTCAATGGAACGACAATAAAAAATTGGCAGCTGACGAATTTGTCTTTCTTTGTAAAACCGGCCGCTTATTTAGCAATTTCAGTAGAAGAGGGACATTTATCCTGGCAGGAAACGTGGCCAGCCATTGTTAAGACGTTATTTATCGATACACGTGTAAAGGATAGGAGGGGAATAGCAGGAATTCTCGCGAAATAATTTCATCGTGTTTCAAGAGTGCTCCATTGGGAATGCGATATCTTGCCGCGCTTACTGTCATATTTTATATCCTTTCTAGTTCCCTTTTGTTTCTATTCCCCTTCCCCCCCTTTTTTGTCTATCCTTTGTACCTTCTTTTTTATTTTGTCTTTCGTTTTATTATTTTTTTCTCTGGCAAGTTTCGACAGTGAAATATCACTTTTAATTCTAGCAGTCGGCGTTTTTATTTCTCCAGCACGGCAAAACGAGAAACTGCGACCGTGAGTAACGCGCTTTTCCTTGTCCGAGATCGCCGCCGTAATTAATATCCTGTTCGATCTGTCAATTAGGAGAAACTAGGCTCTGGCCGATAAATAGAAATTTCGATTTCTCGGAGAAAATCAACAGGTCCGTGTTTTTCCAATAAAAATGTAACAAATTCGAGAACTAGCACCGTCGATGAATGAAAGAATGCCAACGAACCTTTCCTCCGACGTTTCAAATACTCGAAATATTTGATTGGAAGAAGATTTGCAAAATTAAGCCCAGATAATCATTGTATATTATACATTTCTTTTAATAAATTTTTTTTTTTAATTACTATCGCTTGCAAACACTTGTAACAAGAAAATTGCAAGAAATAGAAGAAAAATTGTAATTGTAGGGAAACTTATTCGTAAAGAAAGTGTGGAAAATAGCGGCAGTCAAGGCGAGTAAATGACGGCAGGCGTTCACGCGGCTGAGTGTTAATAAATGATCGTAATTGACTTACTAATGAACGTCGTGTACGGCGCCGAGTAGGGGTTGAATATAGTCGCGTTGCACGCGTCTTCCGCCAGCTGGCTCCATTCTGACAGTTGCAATTCTATTATGTGGGTATCTCTTCTGTAAAACATCATACACACGAAGCCATTTGTGCTGCAAAAGAAACAAATTTTTCGGTCAGTATGACACGAATATATATTACGATGTATTATTACATTAATTATTATTATAATATAACACAACTATAACGCGGTTAATATACTCCTAACGGTATAATAGCCAGGTATAATAGTACCATTATCAAGGTACGAAAAGAAACAGATTTTTCTGCGGATGAAATTTTTTCACGAATAACGCATATGGTCCATTTAGCGGGATTTTGTATTTTTCCATTAGAAAAGTGATAAAGAAAAGACTATTCTCGAAAGCGTGCGGAATATAGAATTAGAAATGCAGAATCCTACTCTGCCTTGTAACTACCTAACAACTTATCCTAAATACAATTTTCCTGTCCTAATAACTTAAGTAGAGAATATATATTACGATGTATTATTACATCAATTAAGTACGAAAAGAAACGGATTTTTCTGCGGATGAAATTTTTTCACGAATAACGCATACTGTCCATTTAGCGGGATTTTGTATTTTTCCATTCGTAAAAGTGACAAAGAAAAGACTATTCTCGAAAGCGTGCGGAATATAGAATTAGAAATGCAGAATCCTACTCTGCCTTGTAACTACCTAACAACTTATATTAAATACAATTTTCCTGTCCTAATAACTTAAGTAGAATCTTCCTGCTGGCTAAAGCAACCCCTATTCAAACTAGGGGGAAAGCGCAGGTGAAATTTACCAACTCGCAGGAGAAAATTAAAAAAAAAGGGAAACTCGAAACAAAGCTCGAGTACCAGTGGCGCGCACAATATCGCCGTAATAAAATTACAAGTTAATATAACCCTGGAGGCCACGAATCTGTAAATGGCGGGGGTGGGGGTTGTTTCATGAAAACGAGACACGTATAATAATCGAGCCAGTAAGCCGTAAAAGCCGGCGGTGGACGACAACGGGGGGAAATCGGGGGTGGGGATGAAGAGAGGAAAGAAGCGAATGGCCAGAGGTGGAAAACAAGGGTAGAGGATCTTAAATCTCAGGCTACTTCCGTGGTCGGGCCAGGATTAAGATTTTATTTTATCAGGACGTTTCTTAACGGGGTTGCGTTAACTTTAAGCGTAATCCCTTTACGACTCGGCCCCCTCTTTTACGACGAAACGGTGAAATCTGTACTTGCAGCGAGTTCATAACGCGGCACATGCGTTTGGCTCCGGACTTGTTTATCCTGTGCCTTTGTTTAAACGCGAAGAGGTTAAGATCGGCGCAAGAGTAGATTGGAAATGTTCGAAAGCGTCAAATTGAATTATTTAATATTTAATATGCTATAATATGTCACATGTTGCACGTGTTGTAGCATAATATAAATTCCAGAGAGATTATTTAAAGACGAGCCTTATTACAAGCAACTCCATTGTTAAACTAACCTAGAACTTTCATTAATCTACGCTGACTTAACTTTGTGACTGAAGAATCTTCATAAATACAGCTTCTTCGCGAATATAGAGTACGAAGAAATATCCCTTGGCAAACATTTTATCCATTACAGAATAAATCATTCTAATCGTTCTTCTCCTTTAGTCCAGACTAACCTAATTTAACGCAGAAAATCTTAACAGATAGAAGATACCAGAAAACCATCTTCTACGATATTTACAATGTTTCTTCGATATTTCCTCCACCAAAAGCGAAATGCCCCCATTGTTATTTTTCAAACCTGTCGAAAGTCAACCTAACCTAGCTCGACGCGCAGCCTAACCACCCGAATTAAGAAATTTCCATAAGTAAACCATCTTAATAAAAGCAAACTACCAAAAATCCGGCCCTTACCCATATATTGCTGCCACTTAAAACGAAAAATTCCTTCGTCTCTATCTCTGGAAACTCCGCGAACTTAGCGAAGTTCATCCGCGCGGTACCCAAATAGTATCCTCTTTCAGTTGTTTTATTCAAAGCTTCATCAAACGCGTTCACTTTGTTACAGAGGCGAAGAAGAGGGCGTTAGGTACTCTCGGCTTGCGAGTAACTGCATTTTCCTTACGACCGGCAGTGCCATGAAAACGGACATAAAGTGGCGCGTATCGGAACCCAGTAGCTCATGAAACTGGCGACTCGCGATCGAGAACACGTCCCGGATTTTCGGCTTTATGCGCCCGACTTCGTTCTTACGGCCGCGTTCCCGTGGATTATTGTCATGGCGACAGATCGCCTTCCGGTTCGTCCACTACTTCTGTGCGTATGTTAGGAAAACGGGTTTCGGACGATGATCGCGGTCCATTGATTTCTTCTCGCCTTTTATCGAGTTTCGCTCGCTGAGTGTCAGCCAGGGGAATACGGAATTCGCGAATCGCTCTTCGAGAGTTGTTTCACCAATGCGACATTGGTGACGGGTTTCCGGTTTCGTTTTATGGCTCGATAACCTACATTCGCGTGCGATTATTCTCGGGAATAAATTCCATTTATAAGGTTTTCTACGAAATTGTTCTAAATATTTGATACCGAATAAAAAGTGCGTTGCTGGTCAGAACCTTGTTTCCTTTATATTAAACATTAAATATCCTAAGCGTTAGTAGAAAATTTGAATTTTTCGATGATATATCGCACAGAAGAAGTTACAGAAGAAGAAGTTACTCGTGAAATTCGAAAGGGGTAAATGTTCAACACGTATTTTAAATTTGAACGCGAGGTAACTCTTTTTTATAATAAAACTACGTTATATATAAAAAAAACTATTTGATGTAAATTGTGTAGCTTAAAAATTTGTTTTCTACTAAATTGATTAATAGTATTGTTGATATTAATTTCTACCGTAGAATACATCGATATATCGAAGAATATTCGTAATTTTTAACATGTAATCATTCAAATAGAGGATTTTTTTAAGAATTCGAATAGAGAATAGAGAATAGAATAAAGCGTAAACACGAAGAAGCGGCGGCCGCTGGAAGAAAAGGCAATTTAATTAATCGAGTTGCCAAGACGGCCATTTACATTCTAGCTTCCTAGAGTCTATCTAGGTAAGTCTCGAACGGTGTTACCACTCCCCAGGGTGCAATGGTGGCTTCTTACGGGCTTGTGTACATTTTCAAGCCTCTCCTCGAGTAGGAAGCACGAGCGTAACGGCATATAATCCCGTTTTCGCTACCTTTCGTGACTACACTTTGCGCTTTTCGCCTCCTGAGGGCTTCGATACTACCGGATTCCAAAAATTTCTGCGAATCATCGGCAGCCATATCGATATAACCTATACCAATATTGAATTTTGAGGTTATCTCCGATAGAGAAATTTTTCCCATACGAATCAGGCGAACGAAGAACACGGAATAACTATCCCGTAACATTTTAATCAACTAAGTCAGTCAATTAATTTAAAATAATTCGGAACAAGAAAGAAAGAAATTACTTTGGACGAGATTTTTCCGGGAATCTCGAGCGCGGCAATTAATAATACTTTGCTTTAATTAATTAACTCGGTTATTTCGAGTAGCTCGCGTTAACAACGAAGTTTCAACCACCGGAAATTACAATCCACAAACTCCCCCGGTGACTTCATCCCTTATTCGACTCGGTAATCAAACTTGCCTTGCAGGTTAAAAAATTCAAGGAAAATTACCGGAGAAGGGCAAAAAAATCTGCAGAAAGGAGAAAGGGTTTTCAACCGTTGGCAGACTCGAATCTGCTACCTTAAAATTCATATCGAGATTTTTATTCGCCTTCGAATCTCTTAAAAGAAATATTTTATCTTTAAACTTTCCCCAGACGTCGCTATGTACATTGATCGAACGATGCAATAGAAATGCGTAAAAAAGATTGTAAATATCGGAAAATTCTAAATTACAAGCCCCCGAACTCGCATCGAATTTTTATTTACCTTCGAATGTCCGGGAAAAAAGGATTCGGAAATTAGTGGCGTGATAAAACGCGAGTAAACCGCGCGAAAATAAAATTTCTTTCCCTTGATAACGCTCTTTCGAACAAGCAATTCCCATAAAGAAACCACTCGCGATCGTAGCAACAACGATTCCAATAATTTTTTTTTTCCCTCGCGGGAGCCTCGTAAAAACGGAGGTAAAAATGGTGGGGCGAATTCAATCGAAAAACGTCAGCCAAAAATAAAATAAAATCCCCCCTCCCCCAGTCACATATTGTCGTCGTTCGAGCGGGCCTTAAGGAGGTTACCAGATGCAGAAAATCGTCCACGGCTCTTTTCCCGTGGCGTCTCCAGTTTCCAATCTAATTTATGTCTGGTCGTTAGACGATTCAATGAAAGGAGCACGCTTATGCGGCCAATTTGACGTGCACCCTTTCCACCTGAGGGCCTTCCACCCTTCTGCAACTCATCGTTCCATCTGTTTTCCTCTCCTCTGGTCTCGTATTTCCTCCAGATGCTCCTCTTCGCCGAGTTCTTCCATTTTCTCCGCTCTCCTTTTTCTTTCTCGTAGTCCTCTTTTTAATTGGACATTTTATTGTTCAATGTTGCACGTGGATTTTGGTGGCTCCTTCGGGTTGGGTTTTATTTCCAGTTAAATTATTTCATTCCTTTTTAGTCCGTGGTTTTCCTAGGTTAGGATTATTTGATAGATAGTTTTATGGGATTAGCGAAGATTACTTTTCGAGCAGGAAAGTTCGTTACTCAAGTTTCTACCTCGTTCAGGCAAAATTCGATATCTCTTATATCTGATATTTGTGCGTCTCGCGCAATTAATGTTTCGTATCTTACATTCGATATTCCTTATTTCGTAGGTTTAATATTCCTTCTTTCTTACGCTCGGTATTCCGTGATACATTTGGCATTGCTTGCCTTTTACATCCAATATTCGTCATCTGGTACACATTCAGTATTCTCCGTCTTTCGTACCGAGTACCTGTCATCTGACAAATTTCCTGTTTCTTACTATTCATCGGCTCATCGCATAATATTTAGTACGATATCCACCGGAAAGAAAATATCCACGCACCGCCGTAACAAGAACAGTTTACCAGCACGCAGCGTGCCCTTTTATCTCTTCCTATCCTCCATTCTGTTCCTACATTTCCCATCGTCCACGCTCACCCCACTAACCCTGCGAATGCCTTCTTCTGGCCCTAGCTAACTATCTTCGTGACGAAGACGCATCAAACAGCGTGCTCCGTGGAGCGTGGCTCACGCGATATCCGGCAGATACCGCGGCCGCAACCGCAGCCGCAGGCTCGCTGATCGCAACCCTCGATGCAGTAATGTCGAAACAGACGAGGAGTCCAGGACAGGGAAGACCGTGAAAGATAAGCTGGAATCGGCACGAGACGATTGTGAGTCGATTATCGTTCGGTTACCGACAGTTCTTACATCATGTTACTCCTGCTGAATTAGGATGCCCTTTGGCATTTTCTTTTTCAGGAGATTTTAATTTTGAAGGGGAAACTGTCGTTTCTGATAATGGTAAGAAGTACTCATTATTGGGGCGGATTATGCTCGTTGTACAGGGCGCAGATTATCGCAAGACAAACGTGGCTACAACTTTGGAACACGGTCGAATAGGAACCTTTTTCATTGCTTCAGTAACCCGTGTCCGATCGTCAAATGGGCCCCATATTTTATGAAACAGCCTGTACAGAAAGTAGGAACCTGCACTGTCCGCTCATGAAATTTATTACAATTACAGGAATAAGCATACGTTGTTACATTTCCATTGAACAAACCTTGAAATATATAAACCTCGCAGCTCCGACACGTGTGCACCTCTTCTGAATCATGCTGTAGGATTCGAAGAAGCGAATAATCCAACCAACGAAACCTCCCAATTGCATAAAATAAATCAAACTGTACGATGGCTATTCGTAACGATACCTAAACGAGTTCCTTATCCACTGGCTTCTACATTACGCTACAGTAATTCTTTTTTTCCTCGCGATATCACCGCACTGGCCGCGTTTCTGTTTCGACAGGCAGCCGCGCCATAAATTCCCGTTTAAGCTCGCGCAGGAAAGCATCGTTGGGAACGCGGCTTGTTAAATCACGCAGGACGAGCCGCGCGTCGTGGCATCGCGATGCATTTTCAGGCCAGGCTCAGAAACTAATTGTAAACAGCGAAATAAATCTCGCGAAGGGGGTGGCACGCGCAAAAACTAGCCACCCCGCGAGGGAATAATGATAACAAACAACGGCCACCAGCAAGAGATTAGAGGAACTGGTGCCGCGTAAATATGCCCCGGAGAGATTTATGAAAAATAATATTGGCTAGCGATCGGCTTCTGGCTCTGCGAACCACCTGAAGGAACGCGCAAGATCTCGTTTCCTGTAATTCGATTATTCCTGATTTAGGAGGGTTTACTTGTTTCGGTTTAAGCACGGTGAAGCCGTACGCGATAATTAATTGCCGAGTCCGTAATTCGAAAAGTATTGCGTTCGATCCATTCCCATCGAGTGAAATTTGAGGAAATGATTTTTTTAATCCTACTATAGTAATTCGATTATTTTAGGTTCAGTAGAATATTTGGCTGTGTTACGCTATTAACTGACATTGTCTGATATCCTTATCTGATATGCAACAAGTGTATCTACAGGTTGTCGCAAAACCTGCTCAACGAACTTCGACTTTGACAAAAACCTCCTGTGCGTACACCTATAGGTCCTTTCAGAACTTAGCTAGCAAACTTCAATAACCTATCGAGAGAAGCTGCGTGTACTGCCACGATAAAAATATGGAAATATTACTATGTTGCACGAAACCCGTATACTTCGATAAACTCAGGGATACTCGCCAGGTAATAAGTCCAACCACGAAAGCAACAAGTGTACGTACAGGTTGTCTGGAAACTTTTCCCCGAAATTTCCTGCGAATGCACGAAAAAGATTCGAGAAAATCTTGTCACCGTGACTGCATATATCGAGAAACCAATTTCTATAATCTATTCACAAACGCAACAAGTGAACCTACAGGTTGTTGCAAAAACGTCCAAGTTATCGGAGGCGAAAAAATCGCTGCAAAAAGACCTGCAGGCGAGGAGCGATAGACCGAAAGACGGAGCCGTACATCGCCGGTAAACGGCACGTTCGACGATGATTTCAGCACAGGAACCCGTGCAGCGTGGCCTGGCTTCCGGTCGCTAGATCGCCGGTCAACGAGCAATTTTCCGGCCGATTGACCACCGAAACGCCCAACTTCCAGCCAAGTCGATCTCCGCCGACAGGAAGAGACACGCTTGTTTACCCCGTCACTCTCACTCTCTACGTACGTTCGTTCCTTAACCCCATTCCAGTAGCCGGGGGGTGGACGTGTCCTCCGTATATTACCGGCCAACTACGTGACTCGAATCTTTTACGGCAAATTTCCAGGGTGGTTAGCTATTTGCAGGGGCACGTGGCTCGCGTTCAGTGAAACCGTCGATTTTTTTCTCTCCAAGTCGAGGCTCAGAAGGGGCGAGTGTCAACGACAGGGGCGTGTTTACGTTGGGTCATTGGCGGACGAGGGATGAGTGTTTGTTTTCGGAGGATCGGAAATACGGCGGCTGGTCGTTAAAGGGAAATTGGAATTTTAGGTGTTTTACGGGCTGGCTTTAAGTGGCGCGGCTAAGTAATTATCGAAAGCGACGCGAATATTTCTTTGGTATGAGCTTCTTTCGATCATGTTTGTAGCGTTGGTGAATAAAAACTAGCAGACAGATGGCAGATCTTAACTGTGCAACAAGTGTTCTTTGGCAAGTTTCTACTGATACCATGGTTACCATGTGGTTATACCATGTTTCGCGAGACTGTCACCGGGCAGATTCTAGTCACTTTATGGGGATTTTCGTGTTACGAGAGGTTTTCGTAAATTCGTCAGCGATCTGAATTGTCCTCGTTTTCTTTTCTGATTGGAGCAAGTAAGATAAATAATTAAAGGAATGTTTTTAAAATTGTTTAAATTTCTAGACATTATTAGATAGCTTGAATTTTCATTTTATCTCGAAATGTTGCAATCGAAATTTAATAAATCAATCGTCGGAAATATATATTTTACATTTCGTCTAGAAATTCAGTTGAATGTTCCCAAAAGGTCTATGCAACTTCTATGGTCCTTTCAAAATTTTAACTGGCACAGCCAGCACATTTTAGAAATTCCTACTCTATATTCTATTTCCTGTTGAAATAACCGTAGCCATACTTCTCGCAGACGTATAGTATCTCTCTAAGGAAATGAAGACGTTCGATGCATACATGAATTTGTTGAAATAAAACGCGACCACAATACTGTCTCAAGGAAAGAATAAGAAGAATTGCGACGAAATTTGAAACGAAGCAGAATAGAATAGCTCTCGACAAAATATGACACGGAAAGATCAAAATAGAGCGATACTAGGCTAAAAGAATAACAAGATTAATCTTTACATAGTAGAAGAAAAACGCGATTGTGATCTAAAAAGAAACGTAAAGCTCTTATTGAATTCTAATAAGAAATACAAATTAAACTCTCGACTTTGAAAGCCATTTTCATTCCTTTGATAGGAACAATTGCCAGTAAGAAATAGAATATTTAGGAAATATTCTTATTAGATATTATTATACGAAATATTCTTGTTAAAATATTTTCATTAAAATGAACGTGTAATTTTCTGCAATATTTTATATGTAGCTTGCCAAACTCTGAAGACTATTTTCACCTCCTCGATACAAAAGTACCTGTAAAATATCATTTTGACAATTTTTCCTATTTAAATTTCATTCGAATGTTTGCGCGTATCTTTCTATACAATTTTTTAACGATGCTGTAATTCTCAAGCTACAAGCTCCCATGCTAATAATCACAGAACCGACTTCATCCCTTCGTTCTCGAAACGGTTCGAATAATTTTCGCTGGTTAACCGAGCTATCTGGAATGTTTCCCGATAGAACAGCCTGGAAAACCCGACGAAGCTAGATATAATGCTCGATCCCACGAATGTCCAACATTCCGTCAGGTATTCGCTGAAATCGACTAGCAGTGCTGCCAACACCAAGTACAGACCGAAATTATCCTTATTACCGAACGATATCATTCCATTTGGGGATGCTGACGAATCTCTAATGACGAGGTATGAGCTCGTACAATATAAACTCGTATGACTGACATGTTCGAAGCTCTGCCGAGAAAATTCAAACCTACACGTCTATCCAACCTGTTTCTCAAAATTCGAATGTTCCAAATTTACTTGAATATTTCCACGCAGGTTTTATTATTCTATGGTACAAATAAATTTATTTATCGTAATATTATTAAAAAATTACGGTTGGAATTTATCATTAGACGAGTAACTCACCGAAGATAATTTTTCGAAATGATATAAAGATAATTTTCCAAAGAAGTATGTATATTCAAAAATGCATTCTGCGCGTGGTGGAATATTCTAGAAACTAAACTCTGAATATTCCCTAGGGTTCTAGGGACATTTTGCGATATATTACAGTATATTAAAAGGGGCTTAATGGTATCAACCGGTTTCCTTAATTTTAATAACATAGAAGCGAGAAAGGAAAGACGAGAGATACCGGAGGAAAAACGAGATGCCCGAGGAATAAAAGGCGAGAGCACGCAAATATTGAAAAATGGAAGCTGCTGAGATGAAAAACATGGAGGAGCCGGTTACATAGAAAATATTGAAAAGTACAGCGCGCACGAAAATAAATACAAGGTACACACAATGGATAGCAAAACAACAAAAAATAGGGAAAAAAGGGGAAATATACACATACGCGTATGCACAGGGAAAACAAAGAGGGAAACAGAATAGGGGGATGAGAAAAGCTATAAAGCAGAGAATTGCAAAATAGAAGCTGGCATATTGCGAGTATTAAAGAACGTGAAACAAGGGCCGAAGGATCGAAGGCAGAACTTATATAAAAAAGAACTAAATAATATTCTAACAACTTCAGGGAAACTAAAAAATGAGAAGATACGAAAACCCGCGATATTTTGCAACAAAAGAAAACAAAGGGAATATCAATGTATCCCGTTTCTTTCTTCCAATTTCACATGAAATCGATGCTGTAAAGTCGACTAAAATAAGAATCGCTAGATGACAAAAAAAAAACAAAAAAAAAAAAATGGACGACAATGGTGACTCTGATGCTCCGTATTCCACTTCAAGATCAACACACGTATCGGAATACGATATATCGATCGAATTAGAGCGTCTCCACGCCGTTTTCTCTAGTTCCAATTAAAAATAAGCTGAAGCAATATTATTATTATTATTATTATTATTATTATTATTATTATTATTATTATTATTATTATTATTATTATTATTATTATTATTATTATTATTATTATTATTATTATTATTATTATTATTATTATTATTATTATTATTATTATTATTATTATTATTATTATTATTATTATTATTATTATTATNACATATTACGGAGCCAGCGGAATAATGGTACAGCTGCAAACAAGTAATTGTTCAGAAGACGAAAAAAGAAAATATAATCTTAGATCGCAAGTCTGTTCGTTTATTGGTCGATCATTTTTAGTACCGTATTGAGCTTAAAGAAATATACTTTCAATAGGACGAACGATAATAATATGATCATCTTTGTAATATAATAAGTGTGTCAATTAATATATTGGTAATCTTGTTACTTTTCATAAAGGCTGCTCTGTGTATGCATATCATAAGAATGATTATCGGACTGATACGAAACAACGAATTAAAACGGAAACAGAGATGAAATCCCGGCCAACCAAAGTGAAAATTAAACGCGTCGATGGTTGCATCCACGGCTTCTGCACACGCTTCGAAGACGAATATTTACGCGATAGCGAAATGGCTTCTGTTCATACCAGTTTCGCAGCAGCTTTTCTATAGATAAATTACTAGACAGTGATATTTTGCAGACGTCGTTGACGCTAAGGAAATTGCACGTCAAGTTTGCACTAAAAGTGGCGACCTTTAATGCGTGATCTTTGATGTTACGATTGGATTCTATTGGAATATTAAATTGAAGTTGAAATATATTGCTGTTCCCCTCTTATTTACGAGCTTCATATTGCTTTGGGTAAAAACAATGGTAATTTAAAGAATCTTAAGCAAGAAAAGTCTTGCGTCGCCATGGTTTGACGCCCATTGGCGGCATCTACGCTTCTTTGCGTATTCTTTGTTCTTTTATCGCGTCGTCGGTGTTTTTTTAATGTTCGGTTAAGCCAAGATATTTTCTGAGAATTATTCTCTCTTGGACACTTTTCCACTAGGAAGATTAGAAGCTTGATGAATACCTAGGAAAAAGTGGATGCTATAAGAGCGAGTTATGGGTTCATAAAAAAATGCCCCGGATGAAATTGGGTTGATTGCAGGGAGAAAGACCGTTTCCGAGCATGATACTAGCAGCGAAGTATTATTTGCCGAGAAGAAGTATAACGAAGGCGAAATAAAATTTACTAGATCGAGGGACTACAATACGAATAAATGACAAGAGTAATTTCTTTTGTACATTTACCTATTCCGATAAAAAAAGTTTCATTTTTTTTGCAGTTGGTTCGTAAAAAGTCGGTTACGGTTATCGTTTTATTGTAAAAATGATATTTGTCGCGACAATTAACCTAATAACTGATAAAATCCGACATGGATTATCTTGCAAGCTTAGAACGGCGCGACGAACTAGCGAGTTTTTATCATTTATCATGCAATAGTGTCATTAGTCGATAAAATCTAATACGAATTAATACTCTAACCTAAAAATGTCACTAAACAGCACGGCAGCAAATGATTTTTCCATCTAATCTCCCTTTTCTAGCGCAAAAACCACGTTTATCATGCAATAATCTAATTAGTCGATAAGATCCAGCAGGTATTACTATTCCAACCTCAAAACCAAATCATCGAACAATCCTCCTACTACAAGAATCCACATTGGACCACCAACCTATCCTAAAACACTACGTTGTAACGTCACCCAAAACAGAGTGCGACCGGCGCCGATCGCTCTTAAACTTCAACAAACAATCGACCCAAGGAAGGCCGTAAATCTATCATTGGCAAACTAGGATCACTAGACCCGCACATGTGATCGGGCCCAAGAGCGGTCCTTATAACATTTCCTTGGGACCATTGTTCATTTCTGGAAAGCACGGAGAAAGCGGATATTTTCTCACGCGCAAGGCCACCCAGGATTCACGCTTAAGGAGAGACTTCCTCCACCTACCTCCGAACAGGAGACTCGTATTAATCAATCATTATCTTTAATTTTAGCCTCTCTTGGTCCAACGAATATCACAATCCACGAATCCGCTTTCCCCGTGCTCAAGACACACCCCTGTACGAATTTTCCTACTGAAAGTCAGTCTTATCTCCGCCAACGAAATCGTACGGTGTTCAAAATGAAGTCTACCTAAAGGTGCATAATACTTTCTTAATTTAAAACCCACATATTTTACGTGACAACGTAAACGTCAGCTGCTTTAAACAACCGGTCCACTGAATTTCCCTGTAACTCGTGCTTCGCCGCAGAAAACGCGATCGCAACTTCACGTAGAAACAAAAAAACCTTTCGACGAAAGGGCAGAGCGATGGGTCAGTCACACACGTGCCCAGCAAAATACTCAGCCAGCAATCGGCCATTCCACTATCCTCCTGCAGCAACCTGCAATCGCGTTTATCCGTGAAACTATGGTTTTTCCGTTGAAAAGCCTGTCCTCGAAATCGTCTGATTTTTGCCGGAGCAATCTATTTACAGGGACGAAAAGCGGCCAGTGTCGGTGGAATCGGCTGTTTTTTTCGCCGGCCAATCATCGTTAGCCGCGCGAACGCATCTGGCCGGCGTGACTGTCCGCGAAAAGCGTTCTTTGAGGCAGTACGGTTGCAATAAAACCCTTCAGGGTTGTCGAGTGGTAGTCGCGATCTAATAACCAGCCGGCGTTTCGCTGGTTTTTTAAAACGCTGCAGGACGATGCAACTCGCGAGCGAGAGCCGGCTAGCCGGCTTCGACAGTTTCAAACGCAGCGCCGCCGCATATACAATACACAGACCCCGTGCACTCGATCAAAGCTTCTTTTTGTGCATTTCACCCCGGTCCATTGAATCAAAAGCAAGGAGGGCGGGGCGCGAGTTACGAGTCAGCTGGACCGTAAATAGTCCTCTCTTTGTCGTTTCGCGGCGAAACATCTAGGAAATTAAACAAGAGATGGGAAAACGAGGACGGGGCGCGTGTATGTGTGTATGGTGACAGGTAGCTTTTTAAGCATAATTGAGCATGTGTCTGATGCAAACAGCCGCGATTCCCCCCTACCACTTTGTTTCATGGGGTGGCGTATATAGGGATTTTGTTTCTCTCGGCCCCCCGCCACTTTGTTCGTTGTTACCGCTCTTCCTTTCTTTTTTAGTTCCTCCGCGCTGGATTCGCCCGTGTTTTTGTAGGCTGCCTCGATATATATCCGGCGGCTTTGTAGCCTCGCGTTCCAAGTATCCGGCACAGGCTCTGCCGCTGGCGTTCATCGATTTATGAATTCGTCCGCGATACCCGAGCGAAGATGTTTTTTCGCCGTAAGCGTGATATCGGCGAGAATAATGTATGGTTGGCGACACTGTCGCGCGTTACCGCGGAGATAAATGTTAGAAAATAGCGTAAGCGAAGGGCCAGGATGGAGCACGGTGTCTGTGCTTGATCGGTTCATATAAAATTGCCGGTGGTCTTTCGCTTATTCGAGAAAGCACATTTCTACGCGGAAACCGTTCAAACGAGGAGCTTCTCGAATATTGAAGCGCAAACGATTCGTCCGCGACTCGCGGGAAATCTTTAAATAGCCGATGATCGCTCTCTATGCGACTTTCGCAGAAGACACCCCATAAAAGTAGGATTTTGCATGGACATGCACGATGGAAGAGTAACTTTCCCCGAGAAAGAAGTTGACATTGCTGACAATCGACTAGAAATTCCCTAGAACCACGCAGCTCCATAGATATTTTCGCGCATTCGGATAGAAGCGAACGCAAACAGGAATTTGTTCTCGATATTGAGAGTAATTGTACGTAAACAGTGACATTCATCAGGCAAGGGTTCTTCCGCCACTTTTTGCGCGCAAATCCAACGGAATTCTCTCATTACCACAAATGAATTACCTGCCAGCAACTTCGCCACGATTGCGAATTTCTCAAAGGGATTTATTCTCGCGGTTTCCGCTGGTTACCGCGCGCTGTTCCTTTTTATTATTCCGTGTACGCGACCTTAATGGCTCTCCGACGCGAAGAAAGAGAAGTAAAATACGAGAGGCTGGGAAAGGTGGCGCTTCTCATTGTTAGAAATCAGCTTGCACGTTTCCCTTCGGGCGATCGTATAAAAATATATAGCGATCGTAAAAGCATTTGAAAGAAGCTCGCGATTATCTGTTTACTCGTCAACTCGTTTCCCTTGATCTTCCTTTGCAACACGTTCTTATCGTCGACGTAGTTGTATCTCGACGATCTTTAATGATTCGCCGCTTTCAGAAATAGTCTTGTTCCATTGTTGTTGGTTTTACGTTGGTTTTTACGTTTTTGCGTTTTTAGCTTTTAACTAGCGTGAATGATTAATATGCGATTGAACAAAATATTTTATTGCTATGAAACGAAGCTCCTTTCGTAATCTCCATAAGAGGGAAGAACCATCGAAATACGAGAGAAAAATGCGAAAACAAGAAAAAAGCAAAGGAAAAGAACCATTAAAAGAATCACAGGAAGCATCGTATTACTGCAAAACCAATCTTCGTTTGTAACTATCTTGCTCATCAATGCCCCAAAAGATTTCAAAAAACCTCCCTCTCTTTTCCATATAACAAACGGTGGAAAAGTATTCAATTACAAAGCAAACTATGGAAATCTAAAAAAAAAAAAAAAAAAAAAAAAAAAAAAAAAAAAAAAAAAAAAAAAAAAAAAAAAAAAAAAAAAAAAAAAAAAAAAAAAAAAAAAAAGAAAAAATGGTAAAATAAGCACCAGAAGCTTTGAAAAGGAAGATATCGTCCTAGATACCATTAAACCGACCATCAATACCTGGGAAACTTTCAAAAATCCTTTCGCTCTTCTGCGTAAGATTCAGAAACTGTCAAACTATAAGAAAAAGAAAAGAAACAGAAACTAGGAAAATGCGTAGAATACAGAAAAACGTATAAGAACGTGTGAAACCGTGGGAAGGTTTTGGGGACAGAAGGAACAAGCTTTACGAGGGAAACAACACGTTTATCCTGGTTGTCTGAAGGCGGGGGCGGGACCGGAAGTCGGCGTGGTACACGTAACAACGTCGAAAGCGGCCTCCCCAAGAAATAGATTCCCGTTTCGTGGCCGCGTCGAATCGAACGAAAGTTTTATGCAGCGCACGATGCTCGTCGACTCGATATACAGTCGCGATAAGAACGTTTCTCGCCGATAAGAACGCGTCTCCCTCCTGTTGCACCAGCCACAGGGCTCGAACCAACGCGTTCGCGATCCAGTCCGCCGTATCGATATCTCGCCCCGGGAATATTTATACTGGCTGACCTCACGTTGCCTCTTTTAATTCAATAACGTCGACACTCGTGCAGGAAATAGATCGAAATCTCTCAACTACGATTTCACATGTTATTTTTCGATCTCTGTTAACGGGTCGTGGACATTGATGCAAATTCAGATTGTCACGAATGAGAACCGCAGAAGAATGGCGGAAGTTCGTTTTCATTCACTCACTATTATAACGAATATATTCCACTTCGTATATTTTCTTCTGCATCTTCGCATTTTCTATCAACGCGCATACTTTAATCGCTAACTTGTTTTTATCGGTCGTACTTTTCGAATCATCGTCGTTCGGCATTCATGACACAAGTCTGCTCTGTCGATAAAAATTCCACATGGAATATTGGCAATTTTCGACAATCTCGTCAACTGGAAATTTCTTGCATACTGCGAACGAGAGTTTCTGCCTGGGATTATTAATCTCAAAACATCTTTACGATGAAACTCGACACGCCGAGTAAGCTTATAGTTCATTCGTGTTTGGAATATGTTTTTCGTTTTATTCATCGAAGCGTGTACAGAATAAAATTGTTTCTTTAGAGAGAAAGAAATTTGGAATTGCAAAACAGTCGATCATTTTATCATTTCGAAAAAGTGAATTACCATCGAGTCTATGGAAATTTTATAACATGCATATGTAATTCTAGAGTATAATCATTTTACGCTGCTAGTCGTGCGAATAAACGATAAATTGTTTATGCGATTGTACGAATTACAGATCAGAAATCAATTTCGATAATGTTTAACTTCGTTTCTCCTGGCATATTAAGATGAAAATTACGCAAAATTCATTTTTAATATTTGCCCGATTAAACATTTCACATAAATTTCTATCGTTGCTGGAGAACAATTTTTGGAAGTTCTTCGAATCTTTCATCGCATTCTATGAAATTTTAAAAAGATGTTCTACATCCTATGATATTTCCAATGCATATGAATTTTTAAAAGGCGGATTGAGGAGAAACGTCATGAAATATTCTTCTTTTAGAAAAGTCCTTGATAACATTTTGTCATACGGGAGAAATCGAATTAATTTATTCCAAGATGATAAAAATTTACCGAGGTGAGAGGAAAATATCAATTTTCGCGACGCAAAAACCCTCCTTTAAGCGATTGTATAGAATTCGTATAAAAGAGAGAAAACGTCACAGATATTTAGATTCGAAGGAGAAACGATTTAATTTTAATAATTTTGCAGAGCGACTCCTCTTAAAAATGAATCATCTCACGAAACGAACTAACCTCCGAAATACGTAGAAATAGTATACGATACCAGTAAAAAAGTTCCAATTAGCAAACTGCTGCGGTTCGTTGTTACTTAACAAAATAAACTAAAAATACTATGCCAAAACTCTTCTTCGAAAAACGCCAAAGAATTAAAAACGCTAATGTTACTTAATATCAAGATATTCGCTAATACAATACTTGATAAAAATATTCAAATTCCCTCGACGCTAAATTTCATTCCCATCTTTCGCTGCAAATGCCCAAAAAAGTTCACTGCGATTCGATTATCTCGCCTCTGAGGAAATCTCGCTAAATAACACTCCTTTGTCAACCCTAAAATACAGCGGAAAACAGTGTTCCACTCGTGCCCGTTGAAACAGAGCGGGCAAAACGAAAGGCAGAAACAGTTTGAGGCAAACGGAGGAACCGATTCGACAAAGTCTGCCGCGACGAGATTCGGTGGCCATAGAAACGAAAGCTCCTTTGTACGCAGCGTAGCGAAGGAATGCTATTCTCTGTTAGGGACAGGGAATAACGATCATAAATATCGCGAAGGAAGGAGACGGTCGAGTTGAATATCGATCGCGGCGGTGCCGTACAATGGCCGTGCGAATATTTATCAACGCACAGTCGCATCCGCATCCGCGGCACACGAGAAACTCGCTGGGCCCCGTGTCGCTTCTAACAATTGCATGCTGACCGAAGGTTCGTCGTTGCAGTTGCTGCTGCGACTATTCGTGAAGCGATCGTGGGCAAAATGGGGCTGCGAAGTTTCGAGCTCCGCGGCACCTTGGCAATTCGAGAACTCGAATATTTGAACTTGGCGCGCCGACCAAGGGTTCGTCGGTTCTGCAACGACTTGTGGAATGACCATGGAAAGCCATAGCGGCGTGCAAGACAAGCTCAGTGCCCTTAGATTTTGAGAATTCGAGAATTTGGCCATTTGAGTATTCGAGAATTTGAATACTCCAAGTTGGCTCTGGGACAATCTGTAAAATGTGGGAAGATAGGGGTGAGAAATGAGTTTAAAGTCTTCAGGATTTCCGAGAATCTGCAGTATCTACGCGCTGCGAGCACTCGAGTACTCTGCGAGTCTATTGGACATAAACATCCTTGTATCTAATATCTTTCAAGCACTTCGAAGCTTCTCAAGCAGCCTGCCTTTCCAACTTCGCTCTAAATCCATAATAAAACTGAAAGTTGATAAGGCTTGTCCAAGTTGTCAAGAGAAGAACAACTAAATGCGCCTGGCCATGCCGAACAGATTACAAGCAGTACGTACTTCATTAGCGTCAAGCATTTTGCATAAATTACGGTGCAGCCTCGTAGCGGAGAATCGATCGATAACTGTAGCCAACGAAAGATCGATAAATCTTGCAGGTGAGGATTCAACATCGAGACGAACGACGTTGCAAAGAGTTTGAAAGAAAAAAAAAAAAAAAAGTGAATTTGCAATAATTTACCGCGAGGATATCGCGCTGCATCCTGGCGGTTATTATATACAGAAGTGTGGGTGAAGCTGGCGTGACGGAAAACCATTTTTCAGGGGCGTCGTGGCGGGAATACTTAGCAACTGGCTGACGTTCTAATCGATCTGTAAATAGCCTCGTTTTCGAGACATCGCGGTAATTACCGAGCCGCGACCACGACAGTCTTCGACGTCCACCTGAGACACACGATGGATCGAGCGACGTTTTAGGCTACAAGACCCAAGTTTGCCTTAATGGAGAAAGTTTTTGTCGAAGGGAAACCGATCGGCTGAATTATGTTATTTTACACGAAGGACGGAGGATTTACAAGATTTCCTTCGTTTGTCCAATTATCATTTCAAATATTTAACATCGACATTGAAATACTACCTCAAACGCACTAATAACCTGACACGCTAATATTCTGACACTAGAACGCACTATTAATCAGACACACTAATACTCAGACACGCTGATATTCGGACACTCAGACACACTGAAATTCAGACACTCAAACATAACAGAAATCGTAGTTCGAGCATGGTCCAGGTACTGAGTCAGACATGGCAATACTCGAATGGCAACACAAATACACTAACATTGAAATATCAATGCACGTCAAATATACTAACGCTTAAATACCAATACGACCTAAAAATACTAGCTCGTACTAACTCGAGTACCGCACGAAGCAATAATTGAAAGTTGCTGGTATTGAAGTAGTACTGATATTTGGACATTGACTTAGATACTTCCTCTTATCGACAGATACTTGAAATTTCAATTTCACGAGACTTTCCATCTCTAAAGATTGATCGATCCTCGCTGAACAACCCCTAACCATCGAAATCCATAGAACCACACACAGAATACAGTATTCGTGTATTGAAAAGCCGTGCAATGTACACGCTTGCACGATTGGAGAAGCAGCAGTAAAATTTCTTGAAACGGAAACCTAGTGAACACGACGAATGTACCTGGATATCGGTGTTCATCCCCCTCTGAAGGGAGTAGCGGGGCTGAAAGTGGATCAGTAGGGTTGAATAGAGGTCCGAGCAGTGAATGGCTGTCTATAGAGTGCTGTGTTTCGAGGGAAAAGCCCAGAGGCTGGCATTTAAATAGCTCGAAAAACAGGGTTAAGTCGAGTTGCGATTAAACAAATTAAATACATCTCTCGTGAAACATTCCTTTTTATTTACAATCGCCTTTCGCGACATTTCGCGCGAGCCTATAGTCGCGTCCGATTGATCATTCGCGAAAAGGAGAAAATTTTTCTTAGAAATTCTATCAATCGGTTGAACGAAGGGGCTGAAAGGTCGACATTTTCTAAAGAATCGGGGAAAAATTTGGGCAGTATAAATTAAGATAAAATTGGGAAACCTTTAGGAGCCTTTGTTGCAACTTGATCGATATTTTAAATAAAAGTGTCCGTTTTTAAAAAATTATACGCAGTAAATGAAAAGTTAGTTGGAAAATTGGAATTTTGTAAAAAATTGAAAAAAGCATTTCGAAGGGAAAAATTTAGATAAAAATTGGAAAATTGCTACAAGCCTTTTGTACCGTTTAATCGACTTTTCATGAAAAAACAACAATCTTCTAAAAGGATTATGCCCAACAATTAAAAATTTCGTCTGGAACTTAAACTTCAATATTTCTTTCGATTCTTTCCAAAATTTTAAATAAAAATTGGAAACTCTTGGCAAAAATATGCTCGTATTCGATCTTCCCGGTGTATTCAGTTTGCAATTTTGAATCAATTTCATAGCAAGGTTATATCGATTAATTAAAAATTCAATCAAAAGATCGCAACGTCATGAATAATTGAATGGAGTTTGAAAATATTGATTGCGTAAAATTACACGAGCTAAAATTACGACAAGAATAATTATCGAACTCGGTAAAAACGGTAAATATTCTTAATACATTCGATCGAAAATCAAAGCACGAACGAAATTGAAAATATTCCAACTGATATATAAAACTGCGCAACAGAGTTAAAACGCGAGTGGTGTTTAACTTGACGAAAGCTCGTTGTAAGGAAGAGGTTCGTTCAAGTTCCATTACAGTTCAATCGCGAAAGAAAATTTTACCCCGGTACAAGTTAACAAGTCGAACAAATTTCATCTCTTTCTCTTTTTTAATTCTCTTCCTCAAGTATATATTCGTTCGATGTTTAATTAATTCCGCGTACGATTAATTGAAATAATGATGTTTGCATTACGTAAAATCGTTGATAGCATAGGGATGGGGGAATTAATTATGCGCGTTACAGTCGAATTAATTGTGTTGTATAATGAGTAACGATTTACGATATGAATAAATCATTATTGGGAGAGAGAGAGAGAGAGGGGGGGGGGGGGGGGAGAGATTAAAAGAGGAACAAAATTATCATCTTTCGTTCGGTTGGTATTTGTCTTCGTTTGATCAAGTGAATATTCTGTTCGGAATAGTATACCGATATTAGTGTTTATTGTTCTTTAATTATGCAATATTTCCCGGGTTCAATTAACATGGCGTAGCATCTTCCGTTTGAAATAATTTATCCCTTGGTATTTGCTATGTTTAAACAATTCGATATAGTAATTTTGTTTGAAGACGTCAGAAAGTTATATTAGTCGATTAACAGCACATATTCTTTTGTCGATAAATCTTGAATAGTTTGCAGAAAAACGTTTTCCTCGATTATTCGTTTTGTCCACTTAATTTTTCCATATTTCACAGGTTTAAATAATTTCGAAGAGTAACTTTATTTCAGAACAGATTTAAACAGATTCGCGTCAATTTTCCCAAGTTTATTTCAATACCAATTTCGTCACGCCGCAGTAATCTAAATTTTTCCATTTAAAAAGCTTTCCAATCTTTTTCTCTAACCGCACATCAAAAAAAAAAAAAAAAAAATATATATATATATATATATATATATATATATATATATATGTTCAAATCGCAATATGACTAAACATTTATATCGATATTTATGTTATCCATAGGAGTCTTATAAATTTTCCAGATTTACTTGACAATAACAATTTACCCGATACTAGAAATGTTACTTTTTATAGAAAGGAAAGGCGATATCGAAAAATGCATTGTCCTTGATATTACCGCGGAGCAATTTTTTCGACGAGATTCAAAAGAACCGTCAGTATTTCCGCGTGCAAATCAATCTAAACTCGGAAAAAATCGACTGCAAACATTCCCAATAAAGTGCGCACAATACTTTTCATTCGCGATTTTCGGGGCACTCGGCCCGGCAGGAAAATAAAATCTGGCGCGACTCCACCCTGCTGAAAAAAAGCCCACTTTCCCGGTCGCTTGCATCGCGGTGGCGGTCCTGGAACTCAATTTTTCACATCAACACCCATCCGCAGCCTTTTTTCCACGGTACGACTCGATCGAATCCAGTCGCAGCCTAATTACCATCAATTCCCCTGCACTCAGCCGGTCGTAACAGGCGGTCTAATTCAATTTTACATCACTTACAACAATGCAGCCATTCCATTCATCGTTATAGATTGTTCGTTTCGATCATCCGTTTAATAAGCCGCGAGACAAAAGCGGATACGGTATTGCGATGTTGACTCTGGATTTTAATTAACAGCCCCGATGATTTCTATAGGTCGCTGCCGTCCTTGAATTCCAATATTTCCACTTCATCGCGCGCATTTCAACATTGATCTATACTACTTGAATCCTAACGTTTGCAAAGAATAATCCAACAAAGCAATATACTAGCGTTCAAATACTAGCAGCCCACTGCCAACTCAAATACCAATACCCAGACGCTTAAATATTAAATGCACTGCCAATTCAAATATTACTAGTCAAACGTTCAAATATCAATCGAATACTCGTGTTAGCGTCATGAATTTTGATCCGTCACGTTTGAATCTTGACTCGGTGGACTATCCGTCTCAGGATGTTTCTGATCTCGTTTTATGGATTCTTTACATAAAATTTGAATTTTGTTACAGATTTTTCATCCTACATCCGCAAATAATTCCTGGTCCGACAAACTTCCAGTATCGAAAAAAAATCGTCGATTGTTCAATACCTGGATCTCGTTCCTGGATTGTACCCTTCGTCCTCGATTGTTCGTTCGTTTCGATTCTCCAGCTGTTTAATAAGCTTCGAAACAAAAGGAGACGCGACATATTCGGTCGACTGTGAACGAGTCTCATCCCTCTGAAATCCTTGTCAGCCATCGCTCGAACGGATCCAGACACCGGATTTTCCCCTTCTTATTTCGCGGCCTGATCTCTCCTCGCGCTTTAATATGCCCGCGATTACGCGCCAGCTCGCGACTTTATTAGAGAACCGTGCGAGAGTTTCTTCCGGCACTCTTCAAGGCCGTCCTTTTATACCTCGCGCGCTGTTAGCCCGCGGATTCATATTTTTCGGCGAAGAGAAGACGAGAAAGAGGATTTCGATGGAATATTGCTGCGATCCGGGGTTGCTTGCCTCGAAATTGTCTGATACCGTGGCAAATTGTCGAGATTCAGAAGTTTCGCGCGTTTCAAAATGCGGCGCGTTTCTTTGTGAAAACGAACGAACAAGTATCGTAGAAACCTTTGGATCGAGAATTTTAGTGGAACTCTCGCGGACCTTCGGTTTTCTAAAAACATTCGCCGTCTACAATCTTCAGGAAGTATTTTATCGCGCAGACAATGCGAAAACGTTGGGGTAGTTCGAAATCGTTTTCAGCATCTTGGAACGGCTTGTTTCGGCATTGGTCGCGAAAACGAAGGGCCGGCTACCGTGGAAATCTTTGGCTTGGCAGTTTGGCCAGGGTTCTGGTAGATTTTTCGTTGTCTGAAAGCATTCGGAGCGTAGAATTTTAGGAGAAAGAATCTCGCTGCGAAGACTTGGAATTTTTGCAAGCGGAGTTTTCCGGTTGATCGTGAAATTCAGAGGCCGAATACCGGGGCAAAGTCTTCGAATTTCAGCTTTCGGTAGAATGTCTCGTTTCTGAAAGCGTTGGACGTTGACATTCTTTTCAGAACGAACCGCTAATTTCAGAAATACGAATACGCCTCATCTGCAAGCATACGCACAGAATACAAGACAATTGTCCGGTTCGATGGAAATTGAATTTGCTATCTGATTAACGAGAATTGATTTCGATCCGCTAATAGAGTTGTTTCCCGGTAGTAGTTGCTCAGAGCAGAGGTGCGGAGCTAATCTCCGGCTGGTCGAGGAATTTCCAGCATTAAGTTTTTCGACACGAAGGAACGAGGAAAGAAAAGAAGAGGGAGAAGACTGATTCACGGCTTGAACAGAACCGATGCCTGACCATATACGGTTCTTTACTACTCGCTGCTCCTATATATGACCTACTTAGCAGAACAAACTCGAACATGCGTTTTTGTTTCAATCGAGATCCGCCATTCATCCTCGCCTAAAGCTTCGAGAAGGCGTTTTTCAACTTTCATTGGAAATTTACTATCCATTCTCACTTACGGCTTAAAGAACCTATTTTTCAACTTTTACTCCACATTTACCATAGATTCTCACTTACGGTTCGGACGAAGTACCTTCCAACTTTTATGTCGCATTATTCCAATCGATTTTGACATTGAAACCCCAAAGAGCAAGTTTCAAAGGAAATTTCAATTTGTCCTTTCAATGGATCTGAGGAATTTCATTCACGAGTCACTTGTTGGGACTTTAAGGAAGAAGATTTAAACGAATTTTGAATTTAAGGAACATAATTTTCTTAAGGAACATGTTTCACATGAATTTCGAATTCTTCCAAATTTCCTTCAGAGGATTAAACAAATTCCACTCGTTGCGATTTCACAGAAGAAGCGTTCAACGAAACTTGCATTCGTCAAGATACGAATTACGATAAAAATTGACCGACACGGTGCGAAAATTCGAACAATTCCGTACAGAGAAACACTGATCGAATAAAGATCAGAATCATCGATTCGAGTCTAACTTCAACCCCAATCCATCCATCTAAAATGAAACGTATGGCGTGAAAAAAAAAGGACAAATTTACCAAAAAAAAAAAAAAAAAAGAGAACAAGATATACAACACAAAACGAAAAAGAGAAGCAACAGACACAAGGTAAAGAGGAACGAGAAACCTAATTTTCCGGCGCGCTCGTTTCAACGAAAATAGCAACTGCATGCGGAAATAATGGGACACCCGTTAGACGGGGCAGGGCACGGACGATTAAAAGCGATACGTTACGTGGCGCGAACACGGTTGCACAGTGCTCGAACGAGAAGAGAGTGGTTGAGTGCAGGGTCACATATATTGACATTGCGACGCGTGTAGCAGCCGAACCGTAGGATCTCTGTTTAATCCGACGCAAGCTGTTTATTTATGCGCGCACGAGTGTCTTCGGTATGCGATGAAAGGATTATCGCGGCATACCGTCATAATTACACGGCGTGCCTGCAACCTCGACACCGATGCTTCTGTCTGTGAACGCTTTGTCGCGTTTGTTTGTTGCTACAGCCGGAACAACGATGACGATACCTCTTCCGGACGAATGCTTTTTCACGTCTCTTTCGTATTTTGTTACTCGTCGTGTTTCGCTGCTCGTTGCGTCGTTTGTGGATTTTATTTTCCGTTTCAACCCTTCCACGGTGTATCACAGCGCGGCGCAACGCTACAAATTTCACGTCTTAACCCTTCTCAATCGTTTTAATTTTTCTCATACTCGCACCATATTCTGTTTCGAATATTACGATCGATCTGTCGCTGTTGCTGCTCTCTTATCCTCCGATACAAGTCAGACAACAGAAAGTTTACGCGTGCTTGAAAATAATCCAGAAACGAATCGCGTATTTTATTATACGACAGATTTGTAATAAGCATATACATGTACAAACATACGTGTATTCTTGTAGTGTATATTATACGTATTATGGGTATAATAGCTTATTTTTCCATAATTTTTGAACGCAGCAAACGTTTTGCAAATATTTAATATTAACATTCAAATTTGTTACAAACACACACGGTTCCGCTTTAAACAAAAAGACGCATTTAAACGCAACGCGCTACGAAAATTGCTATCCTCCGATAAAAGTAAGACAACAGGAAGTTTACGAGTACTTGAAAACAATCCAGAAACGAATCGCGTGTTTTATTATATGATAGATTTGTAATAAGTATATACGTGTACAAACACGCGTGTATTCTTGTGATAGCTTATTTTTCCCTAATTTTTGAACGCAGCAAACGTTTTGCAAATATTTAATATTAATACTTAAATTTGTTACAAACACACACGGTTCCGCTTTGAACAAAAACAAATTAAAATTTGTCGATAAAATAGATTTTTCATACAGCACATTGACAGACGTGATGTATGTATTTGTTTTCAACGGACGATCCCAATTCGCGTATTTTAACTTTGCTCTCGTCTTAACAAATAAATTTATACAAACCGAACCATTTATATAACCCAAACAGTAGACTATTATGGGTCGATAGAGCAAGCTCGTACACGGACGATTTTAAGTCATTGCGTTACTTGAAAAAGAAGATAAAAAGAAGGGTTCACCCGTTAGACCACGCTTCCCGGATTGCATTTCAAGATTTAATTTCTATATTCTACACGATTCTTCTCGTAGATAACGCGCATCGTTGGACTTTTCACTTTGGGTCCGGACGAGTCCCAAATTGTGAATGCTAAATTCTACCTTTGTCAACGAAGCTCCAGAACTTCAAATTCTAGATCTTTTTTCGCCGGTCGTGGCTTAGGTAACTTTTAATAACGAGTCGAAGACTGAGAAACTTACCAATCGAGGGTAGCCTTGGAGATGTACTGCACCTGAGTCTCTCTGTCAGGATTCTCTTCGCGATCGCTGAGAGGGACTATAGAGTAACACTCGAGACGAATCTCCTGTCGATTTATAATCGTCAGATTGTGAGTTGATACATGTAGTCGAGATGCTATGGGATCCAGAGCCACCCACAATTTATTGTTCACCACCCACGATGGATAGGAGCAACGATCAGATAAGTTTCCTGGAAAGAAAGCAGCGATACCTTGTGAGAAAAGTACTAGAATTGTATTTATCGTGTACATCTTTTATAACAAACACACGCAATCTTATTTACCAATTTTTACCAGTATTTACTAATTGGCCAATTTCATTGTCTGACAGTCATTGGCCGATTACCCGTCGATTTAGCAATTTTATTGACATGAAAAATTCCAAATTATATCGAGTAAATGCAAGCGAACTATTGAAGTAAAACGCAGTTAGACGTGGAAAGACGCGATGGGTGCTTTGTTTCTCGAAATAATGCAACTCTGTCGCTAACACGGTTATTCCTTGTCTATTCTCGAAGCGTATAATGCAACTAGAAACTCATTCCAAGCTCTTCAGATTGGCCAAGCAAGTCTTCGCCCTCCGATAAACCAGCTACGCCTAAACTGCGCTCTGCTTCTTTCATAATCTTTGTACTCGTTTTTATCATTGAACTGTTACAAATTTAATTACACGGCTGTCGAGTCCATTGAATAGGAGAATTGAATGGCAGACGAACAGCTAGAATTTTCATTTTCCATTCGCACTGGCCCCATTACGAAACGAGCCGACTAATTAAAAATATTATTCCATGGCGCGGCGAGATCGAATAATTTCCAAGTTGCTCGAATAGCCTGTTAATTCGTTATAGTTACGAAGTTACGCAACATAGTTAAGAGAACGATAGTTGGGAATTTTGCTGACAGGATTTCAACGGAAATTGGACGAATTAAAGCCTGTAATGACCGTAAACTTTCTTTTTCAGCCTCGTAACAACATTTCAACTCCTCGAATTTTTATATTTCTTATGTTTTTTATTTTTTACGCAATAGCCCCTGTAACTCAGTAACGTTTTCCCGGCACATATAAGTGTCTGATTTTTCATACGCAACGCGCTACGAAAATTGCTATCCTCCGACAAAAGTAAGACAACAGGAAGTTTACGAGTACTTGAAAACAATCGAGAAACGAATCGCGTATTTTATTACATGACAGATTTGTAATAAGTATATACGTGTACAAACACGCGTGTATTCTTGTGATAGCTTATTTTTCCATAATTTTTGAACGCAGCAAACGTTTTGCAAATATTTAATATTAATACTTAAATTTGTTACAAACACACACGGTTTCGCTTTGAACAAAAACAAATTAAAATTTGTCGATAAAATAGATCTTTCATACAGCACATTGACAGACGTGATATATGTATTGTGTTTTAACTTTGCTCTTGACGAATAAATTTGTCGATATCCTGAGAAAATTTTCTCAGCAGCGAAATGAGAATTCTCCAATCGCGTACCAATATAAATTCTTCGACATATTTTTCAATATCGCAGACCTGCGACTAAGTGGAAAATAACCGAAGGAACACACAAAAAAAAAAAACGAGGCTTGGTTGCATATATCTTGCAGTAGAATTGGAGAAAATTGTTAATCGAGACACTTTCTAGATGGAAGCTTTCCAAATAGTTACATCCGACAGATAGAAATGAAGAGAAAGGTGAATATTACTGGATTTCAGTAGTACGAGTCGGTATATTGTCAGACATGCAGGGGCGCGTCACGATTTTATTTTGATTATTTTATTTTTCACGATTATTTCACACGAATCGCTGTTTACTTTAAATACAGCGCAGAGTGACGCGGATCCAACGTGTCGAATACAAAATCTTCTTTCATTTTCATCGAAGCATTTCATTCTACAATGAAAATTACAAAGTAATCCATTTTGTGACATAAACATTCGTCAGTCACTTTCACTTTTACGCCCTCGTTCCTCTTGTTTCGGTGAAATTCTATATTTCCAAATTGCTTGTTCACGTTCAAAACTTGCAAGATACGTCGTTACAGGACGTTGTTTCCAAATATTTCCGATTGTTATCCCTTGCCATATTTCAATCTCAATTTTTAACTGAAAATTGCGCGTTCGTAAACTGCGTACTTATTTTCGTTCGACCATCGCATATCGCGATGGAAACCGTAGGAAAAATTGATTTCCCCTTAAATTGTCTACGAATTCATCGTCGTGTTGTCACTTGAACCTTCCATTCAAAACTATGCAAACGTCTGGACGAATAAAGAACGAGTGAGAAGTTTGTGAAATAAGAACGAGGAAGTGGAATCAGACGTGGCAATTTTTAATGATAATTCGACGAGACAGTGGGAGAACACGCGTGTCCCATCGAGGTATCGATCGCCTTTCAGCGGACGCGTCTGTGCCACACACTTCGGCGCCTGTGCATTTTTAACGGTCCATTAATTCGAGCACAGTGATTGATAGCTGTGAGCAGTCGACCATCCACGCGATAACTGTTTGTAGGCGACCGGGACGCGCGTTTATGTTGGATTATTGCATTCCTTTGCATTATCGCCATTATGCTACCTAGCGACTTACTTTTTCTTCCGTTTCTTTCTTTCATCTTCCGTAAATCAAAAATGTATATTTATTATTTTCGTACTTATTCCTATAATTGAGTATTTCGTCGAAAAGATTTTCAGAGTAATTACCATGCAGCTGTTGCGCGTGAAATTTATAGCGCAATTAGCGTCACGATGTTGTGTAATTGTTATGGCAAAAATAACAACGGGAGAATACGAAGCAAGCAACGAAAAAGATTTCCATACAATGTGCCATAATCATGTAATAAGAAGCTTCGCCCGCTTTAAATGCAAATTAAGCGTATCGATTTTTCGTTAAATCAATTATCATAAAATCCTGTTACCTCGTCACGAGTCTAACATTTCTTTTTATCGCGATTCTGGACACGTAAAACCGGCGGGCAAAGTGAATTTAGCCTGTCGCCTATTATTTCCCACGAGACGGGAACAACGTCTTTTTTCCGTTTTTTTTTATAGAAAGCTGTTCAATCATATTGTAAATAATATCGGTGCACGCCTCCGAGTTCACCGTTTTATGCTGGTGCTTTTCTTTTTTATATTTGGTCTTGGAGCGTGGTAGAACATGGACAGGGACGATCCTTGATTTGCATCGAACCGCAATCTCTTCTGTCGAGGAGAACGAAATGAATTCGAGGCGGAATAAAAAAGGAAATATCTCGAAGGGACCGTAAATACCTTGGAACAATATTGAAACTTGAAAGTAACTCGGTGTAACGCGGAAACTTTCTGTTTGCAGATTTTTCTTGTCGCTTTTTATCGTCACTTTGTTTGCTGCGTGTGTGTGTGTGTGTGTGTGTGTGTGTGTGTGTGTGTGTGTGTGTGTGTGTGTGTGTAGAATCGAATGCAGAATACGAGGAATTTACACGTTGTTTTTACGTAAAATAATTGAATATATACGACTCGCGTTTTCAGGAAAATTACTCGATTCCCGACGTTCTGTAAATTACTCAACTTCCTTTTTAACTCAAATTAACAACCTCTCTTATTACCGTCATTTTATGCAAAGCCAAGCTGGTTCGTGGCTCGTAATTTTATGCACCGGAATTATAACTTTTATTAAATATTGCTAATTATTCTATTCAGCAAAGCACCGCTGGTAAACAAAAACTTCTAGGAAAACTGATAAACAAGCATTTAATTCAAATTTTCATTTCAAAGTGCGACACGTCGCGCGGTACTTTCTATGAAAATCAATTCGCGTTGCGTCTACGACGGCTCTCCGCGGAAACAACATAATTAGTAAAATTATATAAGAATAACGTCGTGTTATTTTGTATCGTCGATTATTTCGCGTTTTATTACCAGCGCCAAGTGACTCGTCCGTGAGTCGAGCAGTTTAGTCAATTATCGCATTAAATCAATTTCTGTCTCAACGTGCTCGCGTCGAGATTGCGCGTGTTTCGTTAGAAAAGGCGGAAAATTTGGAAATTTCGAGCGGACGATTCGAACGTTTAAGCAGCTTAGGAATTTTTCCACGCCTTTGTTGCAACATTGGCCCGGGTGTTTCGTTAACCCCATTCCCCGGCGTTTCCATTTAAACTTTCCAGAAGGCAGATTAGTCCCTGGAATCTGCAACCCCCTGCCCTCGATCTCGTTGATACCCTTTGACCGCGATTTCGTTCGGTTGAAACTGAAAAATGGCTGAAATACGTGTAAAAAAAAACGCGTTCGACTGATAGACAAATAATCGCGACTGCAAATGTGTATAATATGTATAATGTGTATAATATTCCGCTATGCGTAAAGTCAGCTAACGCCACGGAATTTTTTACAGGGCTCAACTGAATTTTTTTTAAATGCACTGCACGTACAAAAATGTGGCTCCATTTTTATCGTTAAAATACCCAAATAAGAAGGTTATAATCGTGCAAATAAATAACTAAATATAACGCACTATGTATTACCGTTTTAAACGTAATAAATGTAACGTCGTATGAAATAAAAATATCGAACATAATATTGCAATAAACTTTCGTTCAACTTTCAAATAGTTATACAGGGAGGGGGGGGGGCATTTTAAACAGTCACCTAACCCCAACTTAACCCCAATCTAACGCCTCCACCTACAGAAAATTATTTAGGAATAATTTTATTAGTATTTTTATTATTTTTATTACTATTTAGGAATAATTTTCTGAATAATAATTTGAAAAGAGAAAATTATTCAGGAATAATTTTATTATTATTTTTATTATTTCTGTTATTTTTATTATTATTCAGGAATAATTTTCTGAATAATAATCTGAAAACAGAAAATTATTCAGGAATAATTTTATTATTATTTTGATTATTTTTATTATTATTCAGGAATAGTTTTCTGTAGGTGGAGGCGTTAGGTGACCCGCTTAAAATTTCCCAGCCTGTGTAATTACGCTTATCGCGTTAGCAACAATATTCTGCAATTGTGTGTTGTATTGTTGTTCAGAAAATATCTGGAAATAAATCCTGGCCGGTATAGCAGGATCGCGCAATCAGTCATGTATCCGGGAGATTCAACTGGAAGCGGTTTACCGCAAAACCAGCAACAAGATCATCTCCATCTAATACAACTGTCTACTCGTATGCAGGTTCATAGCTTCACAGGATACGAGGAACGGTGTATTTAAACGGAAACTGGGGCAATGAAGAGAACAGGCCGATCGACGCTGATGACCCGCTCCGCTCTGACCGAAGATTGATAAATTAAAATGGTAATGAACGATCGAGCTGTACGACGAACCTCGAAGAACTTCGTTTTAGACGTCAGGACGCTGAGATGTTTCTTTGCTCGATGAAGAATATTATAATGATCCCTTTCATGGCAAACTTTTCACGAAAGAGATGGTTTCTTAATGTTTTAAAATCTCGTCACGTGCTTACATTTTCGTAATTACCGGGATCTTTTGGTGTACATTTTTGAGAAGGAGACTGTTGACAACGGACGATCGGATTGAAAATTGCCTAAAAGCATGTTTAAACTTCCCGGGACAGTCAAATAGTTGCTAAGGAGACAGACATTCAAAGACAGGGATCATCGTTAAGAAAATTATCAACGATAGAAACTCGCGATTAGACGGGCAACTATTCGGAGAATACAGGAATCTTTAATCTACGCCTAGCTTTATCAAGAAAAAAAAAAAAAAAAAAAAAAAAAAAAAAAAAAAAAAAAAAAAAGAAAACGGGAGAAAAATGCAAGAACACGACCCATAAAGCCTATACAACGTAGCCACGCAAGGAATTCGGTTTCAGAGCGGAGACTTTTAACCCCTGAGCAAGAATTTGCGGTAAAATTCCAGCCTAGGCCGATCAAAGATTCGCCGTTGCAGGTAAAATCAATGCCAAGAATGTCGAGAGAGTATCGAGCGATGCTGCTGATCGCCTCAATTTGGTTAACCATGGCTGCAGAGGGCAGAATCATCGCAATCTACCAAGGCTACGTGCAGTTATGCGATACCATGGAATACCCCAAGTAGCTGACGTCGACCGCCGAGCCAGTGCGCCGATAACACGCGGCCCAAGAATCCGATCTGGTGTCCATGGACACCGTCATAGTTTACGTTCTTCGTGCCATGGTGCTATCGGTACCCGCGGTTTTCCCCGCGCCAAGACGCACGATCATCAGTTAACGATAACGTCAATGTGCCAACAATTTGCCCGCAGGATCGCTCCTTTTCACCTGTGGTAGTGTACGTGTCGCTTCCTATATGTTTCGTTACACGGATGTTGGTTTGACGAGGTTTGATGCGCGTGGAACTGGTTATCAGCGAATCGGGCAGAGGTGGACTGATTTTTATGGAACTAACGTTCCAAGGGTTTCATGGAAATGCTAATATTACGATTTTAAGTGATTTTTTCACACTCGTCATAGACCTTTCGCAACGATGGTATCAGGTTGGTGACGAAGGTGAACCGAGTACTGTTGCACAGATTATTTCAGGAACAGGGATTTTTGCGTTGACAGTTTGAGTATTGGAAACGTAGTAGTGACATTATGGGGATATTTGATGGGACTGGTTCTAATTGGGCAACCAAGCGTGCCTTCTGTGGATTGCTTTACGGGCGAGTCTTCCTCTATAAACGATGTTATATCAAGCTAGTTCAGGATTGAAGATTTAATAGCGATGTTACAGGAACATTTGGTAAGAGTGGTTTCAATTTGTCAATCGAGCGTATTTTAGTAGAGAAGAATTTGCTGCTGCCGTACTAGAGATTATTTTGTAAGTAGTGTCGGGATTTTTTCTATATAAACTTTGTTTCCAAGAACTTACTCTGTTTCATCTTGAACGTCCTGGCAGCCTCGGTAACGCTGATCAAGCCATTACAAGAGGCGTCCTCGCTCTGCGCCAAATTCCACAAAGTGCTCGAAACTTGTTCATAGATGAAGCATCTATAGCTGTCCTCGTTGGTAGATTTCCGCGGATAGTGCAACCTCGCCACCAGGTTGTTCGCGCTGCTCTCCTTCCATATGGCTATGCACTCTATTTCCACATCTTCAAACAAAATCAAACGTTACGTTGAATTAGCTATACGTTACTTTCCTACCAGTTACAACTCTTAACTCGCAAGAACTCTTAAGATAAAGGTTACACGCGTACGTACATTTACAAGAATTGACCTTAAATTTTCACATTTCAAAAATTCGGACGATCAAACGTCCGTTTGTCGAGCTCAAACCGCAATTCTAATTATCGAGTCTCTGCCGAATGGGATTCCCGAGGAATTATTTCCTAATTTGTTCAAACTCGATCAAACTTCGTTCAATCTTAATTCGAANACACCATTAAACTACCCAACGGTGGAAGAAATAATGCTTCTATGCTATTTAAGACGACTTCGAAGCTACCAAGAAACAAAAAATGGTATTTTATTTATGTTTTAAGGCACTCAATGTCCTCGCATAAATTTCGGTCATCGAATAAAAATCCTCGTCGTTGAATCATGAATCTTCTGACCACCATTAGCTTCCCCCAATTACACCGCGATGCATAACGATTGCAATTACGACGAAGGCTAAATCGTCCGCGGAGAAAATTATGGACGGAAATATTCTAACCGTTAATAAACCGCAGCGCAGCCGCGTAGAATGAATTATACCGGCACGAGCGCTTTCCCTTGGTATAATAATCGCGGAAAATCGGTGGGACAAGGGGTAGCAGCAACAAATGGTAATTGACAGGGCCGTTAATCATTCGCCGGACGTTCCATTGACCGTCGCAGATTCTCTTCCACTGCGTGTCGTGTTAATTAACGTCGTCATTGGATATTTCTCGGTGCACGAAGAAAAATTACGGTTCTTCGCATGAAACTACCCGATGTGCAAATATCGGAAATATTCGTCCTACCTTTTCCGCAATTTTTTATCGAAAAAAATATATTTATTCGGCGAAGAATACAGAAAAGCAGATATTATCCAACGGATCGTGGATATTCGTGCAAATTCATATCTTTATGAACACGAGTAAGGACGTTGCTTGAAACTATACACGTTACGACGTAAGCGAGTACCTTATTTTGGATATTTTCTATGTTTCTAAATATTACGTAGATTTGGGACATTTTTACGCGTTTCGCATTGTCTGCGAACGTGTAATTTTTATGTCGAGCAATACGTAGAGGTAAATTTACGAAATGGAAATTTTCCAAGTACGATCAGAAGAGCTGCAAAGTATACTCACCGACGCTTTCAGAAGCCACCACATCGACACACGCCTGGTAGCGAAAAAGCAATCGCGAATCTTGAGTGCAGGATTCTACCGAAGATATCGGCAATTCGCAATCTCCGTCGCCATGACTATACGAGAATATTAGCGGCCCCTTAAATGGACAGGATATCGGAACTGCCGCCGTGCGAAATAGGGACATTAATACGGCGTCGCTTCTCAAATCGCTGCATACGAAGAGCAGGTCAGGTTTTATCGAAGATGACACGCAATAGCCTGAAAAGAAAAGAATCGATGACGAAAATTAATACCTTTTATCTCCTTTCCTTTTCCCTGTCTACGTCGTTCTCTATTTTTCAAGTATTAATTGACATTCTCGTCATCAGCAACGAAACGTACCGGTGAAACTGTTTGGTACTTTCGATGACCGAACAATTTCCGCGGACATTTGAGATACGCGTTTGAAATCGACGAAAGAAGGTACCCGTGACGCGCGACACTTACTTTCTTTATACTGAAGGACATTCGGATGCTTCATGTGTATCACGAGGCACCTGTAGCAATCTAAGTCTCTGTAACAAAGAGAAAGAAGATTCTGTTATTATAAAATCGAACAACAAGACAAATAAGAAAAAAGAAACAAGCCTCCTTCCTATTCTACGTTTGACAACGAATAAAGTTCTCCTAAACGCTCCGGCCAGAAGGGGAAGGAAATACCCAAACGTCCTTGCAATCAAACAAACTGCCTCCAACACTTGGTCCATTCAGAAAACACAACGCCTCCAACAACTTCTTTCTAACGTAACAGAGATCGCCCTTAAATACACTGACATCTGAGAAAATCTGCAAAAGAAAAGGCAAAACGAAGTGTACCGATTCCCACGCGCGATTCCCAGACATTTGTACACGATGAAAAGACAAACTTCAAGGCGCAATAGAGACAAGGGCGGTTAGATAGAGGGTGGGAAAGGGGTGAATGGTCCAAGAGGGGGCAAGTAGTATCACGTATAGCTACTTAAAAGTTTTCGAGCTTGTCTTGTGTCCCTACTAGTTGCCACCTTGCTTACTTAGCTCTGCTTCGCAACTTCTACCTTCCACTGTAGTCTCTTTCTCTTCCTGCCTCTCCCTTGCTTCCTCTTTCCCACCCCTTACATCCTCCTCAGCTTCCTGCTGGCTGGGGGATGAAGTTTACCTTCGTTTCTGGCTATCTCCTGTACTTCTTATCGAACGTCCATATTTTTCTTTTTGGATGACATTTCTTCTCAGGTGATCGATTCTTCGTTATTTTCAGGTCGACACGAGTGTCTGATTGGCGACGCGGACAAGCTCGCGTGGCTCGTAGCATTTAGCAACATTTACAGAGTATAGAGAATACTAAAATTAAGATTGCACGAAGTAACCTGACTGAGATTCAAACCACCACGATAACACGTAGCATAACACAATAGCAACTAGGAACTGAACATGAAAATCTTCTGGCAAAATGCTTAGAATTCCGTTGAAATGAAATAAAAGGCACGAGGATCTTCCCAGGAAACTAGAAATCAGAAATTCCATTCACCGCCTACCCAAACTTCAATTTCACCAAAATTTCCAAATCTTCCTGTACTTATCTAACGAAACGGGACACAGGAAATTCCTGCGCGCGTCTCAAACCAATTCGTCCGAGACAACACTGCACATTCTTGCTGCTATTTCCTTTCCACGAAAGAACCTTCCGCTCGTTTGCATCTTGTACATTTGTACGTCTGTTTATCGACAGTCGCTCGTTATTTAAGCCTCGAGATGGTCTCAAAGCGCGAGATCAATGCGAGCCAGCATAAAAGCAGAATCCAAAGATAAATATATATATGCGTGAAGCGCACGCATCGGCGAGTTCAGACGTTAGCTAGCTATTCGTACACTTCAAACGCGGTTCGTGCTTCATAAAAGAGAGGACGTAGATGCGTGTGTGCTGGCCTCTGACGTTTATAAATCGACTGTTGCCAAGAATATCGTCTGGAACTTCGCCATAACTTTAAGATACACTAATGGATGTTTTTCTTCAGTTAAGTCGAGCACTTTTGCCAGCAGAGCCTAGCAAGCTCGCGTAGAATGTTATTAGATTATTACGAAATAGAACTTTCATGAGGAAATCGGTACGAACGGAATACTATTTGTACCTGATAATTAGTCATCGCTACATTTTAATTGTTACTTGTTCCACCTATTTACTCTATTATCAGACATTTTTGTTGCAAAGTATCTTGTGGCGTGCCGCAGCGCCCTGACGAGTAAACAGAGCGGAAAATGATCGACGATAACGCGATATTCCTCCGTCGAACGAAATACTCCTCTTTCTCTTTCTTATTAAAACATATCCAAGTGCACGCGTCTGAATATTTCCAAATTTCCTCTCGAAGCGAAAGAGCGCTCGATAGATTAATTTTCCAGTCTGAGCCGCGAAAGGTACGAACTAGATAAAGAATTTGCTGGAAAGAAATGTGCCGGAAGTGTGCAAATTTGCCATCGAGGCAGAAGAACACTCGGTCGATTAACTTTGTAAAATGGAAAGCAACTAGCCTCTCCAAGGTCTGAAAGGCGTCTCTCGGAGCTGTTTCGCTGGGAGAACACGCTCGTCCAAGTTTTCCACGTTCGCCTGTACATGCAACCGATCTGCAATTCGAAAGTTGTGCAAGTTTGTATGCATGTCAACGAAGCCGCGGACACGGTATCCGAGAGCGGTTCCTCGTGATCGCATTTCGAGTAACTATCAAGCAGCCGGAAGCGGAGGAAACGCTCTCTGCCCTTCAGCTCGCGAACCGCAAACGGCTCCGAGTTAAACGCGCCGAACCCGAACGCTTTTGTCGACCCAGCTCGACCACTCTCGCAACTTTTACCTAACCCCTTTCATGTTTCGTCCGCTTTTTTCATTTTTTCTTCTCCTTTTTTTCGTGCTGGCTAAGGCGACGAATTTTTACTCCTCTTTTTTTTTTGGGAAAGTTTCAATGTACCGATGTCGTTGTCACAAACGTTGTTTGCATTTTTCAGACAATGTCCCGAGCGTAATTTTTAGCGATCGCAGTTGCGCATATTTTAAGCGTGACGTGTTTCGAAGACTTTTGCAATTCGAGCGTATCTTGTAGTTTCCCGATATTGTAATATCGTATGACGTTATTACGTTATATCGTGATTTCGTTTTGTATATTTTATTACGATGTTACATCTTGAACGCGATGTTTGCAGAAATTTTATGGTAAATGTCGCGGTAAATATTTTGTCGATACAGCGAGGCTACAATTCGATGCACGAATTGGGAACATTGATTTACACGATGAATCGTATGAACGAAATGTCCGAGGGAGTTGAAAAAATTAATGGGCGAGATTGAAATTGGGCTGGGAAAAAGATTCGCTGAAATAACAGATTTCGAAGGATTGAAAAGTTCGCAGACGAACAATTCGAAGAATTCGGAAGTTCAGAGACGAAAAATTTGGCGGAGTGGAAACTTTCGAATCTAAGATTTCAAAGGAATGGAAAATACTAAGGGATGGAAAGGTTCCAAAATATTTAAAAGTTTGACGAAATGACAAATTCCAAGTATTAGGTTGTTCTTTCGTTTTATAAGCAAACAATAGACGCACGACATTTTTCGTATGATCCATTTTCTTCCCTTTCTATTATTACGATCATACGTAATTCGAGAAAATAATGCGAAACAAAAATAATAATAGTAAAAATAATAATTGCAGGAATGAAATAATCGATATGGATTATTCTAAGCGAAATAAAATACTAAAATTACACATCCGCTATGCAATATTCAAATTGCCTCGTATGAATAAAATTTCCGTTTCTAAAAATTCCAATAAAATTTCTAAAAATACGTTCTTCTCGCTGACCGGCTGAAAACGTCGAAAAACACTTCAATTTCAAGGAGTAGGGTCGTTGAAAAATCCAACTCGTTAGCCCATAAACGCTTTCCGATCTGGCAGCTGCGACGTGCTCTCAGGATCGATTCTACAACTTCCGGATTATTGCCACGACAACTCGGACGTTTTATCGTTTCTCGATGATCCGAAGAGTTTCGCGGCGATCCTTTAAAGCTCGGTGCCACATCGTCCGATCGTTCTCTGTATCGTTTGAGACGCAACGTCGGATCGGCGACTTTTACGACCTCCGCGATACTCACCAATGATCATTGTTATCGCTTACTTTTATTTGTTTGTTCCATTCGGCGGTCGAATTGAAAAAGGTAATCAGAATAGCGCCGAAATAGTGGAGCATTGTGGACAAGGAGACTCTTAAAAGTTATGTTGTTTGGATTGTTAAGTCGGTAGTTATACCGTCGATAAAGCGTGTCTGATGACCATGTTTAAGTGGTCGTATAAATGCTGCTACTAAGATTCTTATCGCAAACTAGGGATTTTTCAAGAAAAATCAGAAAATGACTATCTTCAAGTAGCTGTAAAAACTACTGGATCCTCTCATCCTAGATTACGAATTTCTCAAAAAGGTCGCTGGAAAGTAAGCTAAACCTAACATAGAAAACATAACCTAGAAAACAATCCTAACCTAAGTACACATGACGTTTGATGACTATCTTCAAGTAGCTATAAAAACTACTAGAAGATCCTCTCATCCTAGATTACGAATTTCTCAAAAAGGTCGCTGGAAAGTAAGCTAAACCTAACATAGAAAACATAACCTAGAAAACAATCCTAACCTAAGTACACGTGACGTTTGATGACTATCTTCAAGTGGCTGTAAAAACTACTAGATCCTCTCATCCTGGATTACGAGTTTCTCAAAAAGATCGCTGGAAAGTAAGCTAAATCTGACACAGAAAACATAACCTAGAAAACAATCCTAACCTAAGTATACGTGACGTTTGATGACTACCTTCAAGTAGCTGTAAAAACTACTGGATCCTCTCATCCTGGATTACGAATTTCTCAAAAAGATCGCTGGAAAGTAACCTAAACGTAACATAACCTAAATGCCGAAAAACTTAAACCAGTCCTAACCTAAACATAAGCGATGTTCCACGAGTACGTTCAAACGAATGTACGATACATAGCAATAGGTTTTTAGGTTATGTAGTAGTAGGTGGATGAATCATTTGTCAAGAGGAGAAACCCTAACCTAAATACGAGTTATATCTGATGACTACGTTCGAACGTGGTACAAGCAAACGACACTTGAAAGCGAGTAAGAATGGAAGCAAGGCGCAGAATACTTCAACGATACTAGATTCAGACAACAGATTCGATTCCTCGAATTACGAATACTTTCACCCTGAATCGTGATATTTTGTCGCAGAAATTTCCACTCTAAATAAAGTTTCTCGCATCTCCAAAGATACCAGGTTATCTTCCAATCTCTTCATAACTATATCTTCCGTAAAGCGTACCTCGAATAACAGGAAAATTTAACAATGTCCTTCCATTATCCCCTCCATTTCAACTTTATCTCCAATTAACCCACTCTCCATTGAAACTGCAAATGTCCTCAAATATTCGCTGCTATGCTTCATGAACGGCTTAATAGGCCAATATACGAGACCATGAAACAGTCATAAATCCTAAGCTATTCACGTGATTCGACTGCGAAATCCAAAGATGTAAACGTTACGACTGAGAAGGGTTAATCCGCGTGTAAAACGAAAGTGGATCTCTTAACTAGGGGGAGGGAGGGGCAAGTACAGAAAGGGGTGAGACTGGAAGAATTTCATCCATAGGTTATTACGAGAACACGTTCTTCCATCGTGGTGTGAGAGTTGATGAGAATGTTGATTAAATGTTTCAGCGAAGTTTCGCCAGGGAACCACTCCAATTACACGGAAGTTCCATCGGCGGACACGGCGGCTGTAAGTGAATCCCGACGGCCTCGAATCGAAAGTGATACCGTAATTGAAAAAGAAACGAATGTAAGGGCCGTGGACCCATCGCGGATATCCAATCCGAATTTTAATTTCACGCTCGCCTCACGTGTCCTCCGAACACGTATTACCAGTGTACTCTCGCTGTTCGAGTTTATCAAATCTTTATTTCAATGGCCAATAGAAATTCGAAAGCTATCTGGAAAACTATAACCAATTCCAAAAGGTTTCAGACCACCGAATAAATTCGCAGACTGTCTGAAAGAACTGTCTGAAAGAAGTTCGCGAATTAAATATCTGTTCACAGAATCCACGAACGAATAAGATACTTTATACATTGAAATCAATCGGCAAGCTACTTTCTGAATCATAGGAAACGATTCCAAACGAACAAGTAATAATTTAAAGAAGCAACCTAGGTTCGCCTAAATTAAATCTTTCTTTCGCGGGGCCTAGAAACTGATAAAAGAATCCCTTTGGAAATACCAGTGAGATCCAAAGTTATCTTATAAAAACTATGAAAAAAAATCGTTTCGAAGGATTGAAATGGTCAACAAATAAATCCTGAACGAAAACGGTGGTACACGAAGGGAGGAGAAAAGCGTTTTTCATCGAACAATTTTCGCGCTGCGGCTACTCTTGCTCGTAGTTATCAGTCTGTCGATAACGCCGTTGTCATTACTCGTAGATTGCAACGGGAGGACAGAGAATGAGCTGTCTCAGCGCGATCGTCGTGATTTATTTATGCGATCGCATCGAAAAAACAAGGGGACGAGCTTTTCGTTCGTTGACCTGCTCGTCGAAATAATTTATCGTCGATTATTTATTGTATTATCGTTCTTTTTTTTTTCTTTCTCTCTTGCCTGACGCTCAACTGGTAAAATTGAGTTCTCCAAACAATACACGATGTTTCATAAATCTTCTTGTCTCTGTTACAATAATAAAGTCATGGTTTACGATTTATTTGTTAATTTGGAACAATTTTTTATCGTAGCCAGGATAACTCGGCAATTTGTTCGAATCTATAAAGTTTATTACTTTGCAAATTCGACAGGCATTAAAGAAGTCCAAATTTCATAATTTCCTGAAGTTACGTTTCGAGTTTCCGAATAAAAAAATTCCAATAAATCAAACGAACCGTCGCGAAACGAAAAATTAACTGAAAAATATAACGTTTCTCATAGCTTTTGAAAAAATTTCACTGAATATCGTCCGTGTTAGGTATCAAAAAAAAAACACCGTTTCGTTTTATCATCAAACGATCGCTAATTCATCGTCCCTGGCTAAACGCATTTCACGGAATGCTCACGAATCGCATAAATCTCGCGGCTGCGTTCGTAATGCGTTTAAAAATGATTCATCGCAATGGCCGCAGTTTCGGAAACAAGCAGCATTTGTAACCAACGACACGCTCTCCTTTCCACGCTGGAAAAGAATCGTCCCAACTTTTTCATCCTTCTAAACTTTTCATTTGTAATTGCACGTTGGAACCAAAAACGGCTAATTTTTATTCCGATAGAAAGTTCTGGGAAATCCAAAGATTAAATCACGTTTGATTAGAGTTAAAAAGGAATTTTGGCGTACCAATGATCCTGACGAAATTGCAAATTTGATGAAACAGGGTACTCTAAATAATACGAGAAGCTGAACTTCTCATTCGATTAAACAAGCGCTTAAAACAATTGCGGCATTCCGAAAGAAAGGATTTCAGTTTTGAGAAAAACAGCCCTCGCGATCAAAATGTGAAACGAAACGAAGCCAAGAAACTAAGAGGACAAAAATAAAAATGCTAAGCTTCTTTCTAACCTACGACTTTAATGGATTTGCGAAAGATGAAGTTTCCAGGAAATTAACAACACTAACATTTATATTTAAAACCTAATATTTAAAACCCGCAACCGCGTGAAATTTGTCAACGTTTATCAAGGTTTCCGCGAAATTAAGAAAAATAGCGCTAAGTGAAACGAAAACCTTGAGAGCACATACGCGAAAGTTGGAAAAAGAACTGAAACGAAGGGAAAGCCATAACGCATTAATTATATTTCCCTGCTTCCGACGCGTGGGCTATTCTTCTTTTTCCACCCCTGTAATGGGACGCGGCAGACGAAGCGTATTTATCTCCGCGTTAAGAGAAATCGGCCATGTCAAGTCGAGTATTCGCATTTTAACGAGAGCCTCCGTTAAAGTCACCTCGTCACGGCCACTCGATAATTCCGATGCCTAGTCGAAGCACGTGGATTAATAACGCGCCACGAGAACCAGCCATAGAACCAGCTCCGTTCCTTATATCCGACTCCCTTAACCCAAGCCCTTCTTCTCCTTTTTCCTCCTCCTGCAACTTATTAACAACGATCCCATCGAGCGTAAACCAGAATTCCGGAGTTACCGATGAATCAGCTATAATTGATGAGCACCTTGGTCCTCTGAGAACGACGCGCTGACTCTGGGCTGGCTGATTGTTACGCGGTATTCTCTGACAAATTTTTATATCGAGTGTTTCATCTGCCAAGATGAGCGAACGACTCGTGTCTGCGTGTAAATTGGATTATTTTGAAATAACTTCTCGTTAAACCTCGTCAAATCTTTCCTTCGTCAGCGTCACTCGATTAATCGGCCCAATTAAGTAATTAAACGAGCCAAATTTCTGGAGAAAATCCTTCGCCAAAAACCTAACGCTCCGTTTTATTATGGAAATTACCCTTGCTCTTCTTTCCTCTAGGTCCTCGTCGTTCTATTTGGTGTATATGTATAATTTTCTTAAAATCCTCGTTTCGTCAAATTACTAATCGTCAAATCTTTCCTTCGTCAGCGTCACTCGATTAATCGGCCCAATTAAGTAATTAAACGAGCCGAATTTCTGGAGAAAATCCTTCGCCAAAAACCTAACGCTCCGTTTTATTATGGAAATTACCCTTGCTCTTCTTTTCTCTAGGTCCTCGTATATATATATATCAAATAACCAAATATATATAATATAATATGTAAAATATAATATATATATAGAGTTTTCTTAAAATCTTCGTTTCACCAAATTACTAATCTACTCCATTCCACAGACACTTATTGCTAAAAATAATTTGTTACAAACATTCCTTCCTCTCTTTACGAACCTCCCCGCTACCATCTCTCGGTACTTAAGCCAAGCCCGACATACTGCACTCTGCAAGTATCTATCGCTAGAAACAATTTGCTGTACAAATTCCCTGTCTCTCTCTTTCCAAATCTCTGCCCCACCTTCGGCGATCGTTTCGCCCCAATTATCAATCACGAATCAAACGATCTTCCTCCAGTCTTGAAAGCCCACAACCGTCGACGATGTAAAATCTTCTTCCTCTCGATAAGCCTAAAGCCTGTTCCCACTGGGCGACAACGCGATAAAGTAGGCTACAGGAAAAAAAGCGTAGGGCTCGTTGTTAGGCGGACATGATCAGCGGCAGGCCGGTTGTTTGTATTGTCTAATAGCCGGATGGCGTGCAAGGGTGAGTTTCACCCCTTCCTGTCGAATGGCGACCGCCACCATCTCGTTCTCGGACATGGTTTATTGATTCCTCCGCTGCGTAAATACGCACGCCACTCCGTGGTCCTGCTAACGACGCCCATGAGGGCGTCGCGACGCGGACTGCGGCTAACGGCCACGAATTATCGTACACGATCGCTTCCACCGTGCTGACCCCGGTTTTTTTTTCGACGGTTTTGTTGCTTCCTCTGTGATCCGCCGACGATGGCTGCAACCACGTGAAAAGGGAAATCGAGGGTGGAATTTTTTAGTAAATCTTGTTGATGGCTTTCGAGGGGTTGGTTTTAGGACGCGTTGAGAACGTTGGGAGAATTTTTGTGACAGGTCTCGAGCTTGATTAACGATAAATAACGGAGACTCGACTCGCTTTGCTTCGTTTCAGCGACTCTGAAACCGTAAAACATTTTTCAAAGTTGTACACGAAGGTACGTCTCGCGTGTCTGATCCTATTCTCTCCGTATCCCCTTAATTCGATAATCTTCATTTTGTTGTATTTTATCCGCGTATCTTGGAAACGAAAGACGTCTGAAAGAGTTGTTTGGGAAAAATATATGCTTCTTCGATACGTTGCACGCTGCGTCTGACCACATACTGACCGCATCTCCTTGTTCCGACAATTTCTTCCGCATTTAGAATCTCGTTGGAATTTTCATTTCATAAAGTTTCGAAGACACGACGAGTGAGAATTTTTGTAGAAATCGGAAGAAGAATACGTGAATTTGAATAAATTACGCCGCCGACTTGTTTAAAAAATGTACGTGTAATGATACAATTATTTACAATAGGCTCTGTCATCTCAATGTTGAAATTGAGATTGTTAATTTCATTGTAATTTAAGAATGAGGACACACAAAATTGGCGGGAATCGAGATGTTGTTTAAATATTTGTAACAGAATATGAAACGGAGTATTTGTCTTTGCGAATCTTTGGCCACTGCGAAACGCTATTTACGCATGTCTGTTCGGCTATGGATAATGATAATTCCACGGTATTATTCAGCCAGGACAAAACATTTAAATATAATTATACACACCAATCTGTCGTGGATTTTGCTTTGAACTTAATTCCGGTAAATATTAATTGATCAATGATGTTATAAAACGATACACATATATCGTCGATAATCGTATTGCAATTTTGTCAGCAACGTTTACCGAATTCAAGTCAAATTATTCACAATCAATTATTAACGATCCATTTGTCGCATTTACCTCGCTCAAATTTTAACAAAATCGGAATCAATCTCAAACTTTAAGATATGCCCATCGAATATCTTTTCTTCGTTTCTTAAAAATCAAAAATAACAACTCTTCATAAATCTATAAAATAATCGATATACATCGGAAAGTAAAATCCTAAGATATCGGTCCAAATCTTCTCCGCGTTCTTATTCCTGTCGAAAATTTTATTATTTTTATTTTCTTTATTTTTTTATTATTCCTTCAAAAAATTCGTCGTCGTAAAACGAAATCCTAAGGCAACTTTCAAAAAATCCTATTCTTGATTTGTTACTTTAGACAACCACGAATCACCGTAGAACTAGCGTGAGCATTTTACATCTCATTTCAAGTTAAACCGATCACTTTAGGTTTGTCTTTTCCGGGCGCAGAGCGCATCACAAATTCGGCAAGAAATATGTAAAAAAACTGGAAGCTTTTTCGAAAAACTTCATCCCAGCGAATCTTCCTCTTTTTGATCGGTTAATCCATAGGCGTCGGCGAGTCTGTCTTCGGGCGAGCGTGTACGCACAGAGGGCGATCGTTCTCGTCGGATTACGCGGAGTGCACGCACACTCCTCGACGCTCGAGCTAAAGCCGGCGAGCTTAAACTTAGGTGGCAGCCAATCACGGCCGGTGAACCGCCACAAAGCCGAGGATTTGTGCTCGAATTAAATTTTAAGCGAGCGCGCAAAGCCCGCCGGGTATCGCGAGCGATCCGCGCGCTGATGGCGCTGATCCGCGCCTGGCTAACCAAATGCGCAATCCAAACCACTGAAAAACTCCACTGTTTCCACTCAATGAAATTGTTTCTTTTGCAAGCCGCGGCTAATGCGGCGTGTCGGAGTATTTTTTTTTTTTTTTTTTTTTTTTTTGTATTTTTTGCTCCGAAAAAAATTGGAAGAACAGCGATCATTTTAGGTCGCGTGCAAATTTTCATGTAAATTCGGATTTCTATGAATGGTAGTAGCTTTTGTCATCGACAAAATCAACAGAAACGGCTCTTACTAATTCCAAAGTTATTATCTCGATCAATGAATGCTCGATAGTAATTGCACTGTGAAATGAAACTCTACATACTGCGCATACTTCTAAAATGGTATTTACATCTTATCAATAATTGTACGGTAGCAGAGCAGCAATGCTACCGAATGAATTAAAATAAAGAACGCAAATTAAAGAGAAGCAAACAAGAAAGCAGCAAACCTACATCACCGAAGAAAGGAAATTCGAAAAAGTGATAAATATTCTGCGAACGTAATTCGCTATAATCCACCGTGCTACCCGGTCAGTCCAGTTGGTTCAGAAGACGAATACCATCCACTTGTAACAATAAATTTAATCCAACTTTTTCCGGGAGCTTGGGTGATCTGAATTTGTCACCGAAAATTTGTCTCGTCAAAAAAGCGGTAGAAGGAAAGAAAAAGGGAAAGCCAGAGAGAGAGAGAGAGAGAGAGAGAGAGAGAGAAACGACAACAGAAGACGAAGGTGGCAGAGGGTAGCCATGGTCCAGGGGTGAAAGATACGAGCGGAAAAGGTTGGGAATATCGAGCGTGAGCATTATCGGAGAAACTCACGGAAAGAAATAATCCAGTAACAGAATCGTGAATCTCTGACTTCCACGGCGACTCTCCATCGTGCAAACTTTTGCACGGTAGTTTACGATGTTATCGAAAGTTTCGGGATCTGCTACGAACTAGGAAACGGAATGTGAACCGCGTCGATCAACGGGCAGACATTTGGCTTTTCCGGAAAGTTAGCGCGGGTCGTGCAGATTTTTATATTTTCCCCTGCAATTTTCAGTAGAGAAATTATTAACTTGGATGAAACTACATTAACATGTGTCTGAGACACTGCGATACAGAAAATGAAACGAAAATTCTGCTGTTATTACATTGCATCCGTACTACGAACATTAATAATATTAATTGGAATTAATTTTTTTTTAATGTTACTGGGTCGAAGCAATTGTTAAAAATTGTTATCGAATATAATATTTATAAACGTTATAATATTACAGTACGAAGAATAGATTAGATACTATAGTTATTCCTATTAGTACGAGTCAGTTTTTAATAAAACGTTAGATCATTGAAATTACCGAGATTCTTAACAAATTCAATTTTGCTCTACTTTTCTGTATCGCATCGTGAAATTCTTTCTCAAGTTTTTAATTGAATATCTTGTTTAGCGTGGATCGTTATATTGGAATTTAGAGAAGCAATCGTTTATGTACCGCTGCTAGTAACTATAACATAAGCAGTTGATAGTACCGCAGAAAAGTGATTGTCGTAGCTCATGCTTTCGAGAATCTCGCACGTTCGATACATAATTCGCTGGGTTTCCTGCCCGGAGCAGCATTCCGGATGGTTGAACTCTATCTCGATATTGTATCGAAGCGGCTTATGCATTACCTTGCTGCCCCTCGATTTACAGTAAACCGGAATATTTTACCAGGGAATGGTGAACCGAAGACACGGCGAGATTCCCTAGAAATTCGCCCGCTCGGGCGTACTTTCGAATCTAAACAACCGCTGAAAGATCTCTGTTGTTATTATCAACAAACGATATGAAGCAAAATTACTTTTCGATGCACTGCAAAGACATTCAAAGCTGCCCCTCTTCGTTCTGTTTCTGTAAATTTTCGTGAAATATCAACTCTGTTATCTTTGTAGCTTTTCCGAGATTGTGAAAGAAAAAAAAAAAAAAAAAAAAAAACGCCGTTAAAGAACGCGGGCCAACGAATTACTCGTTTTAATCCGCGCAGAGATTCGTGACGCGTTTAACGCGAAACGCAATAGTTTGCTCGACTGCGTGCACAGCTCCAATCGAACTCTCTGTTACCCCCATTCCTGCCCCACCCTTACTCCAGGCCAAATGCAGCGCGATTATATCCTTCGAGGGAAATTGTTGCTGAAATGATTTAAAGTAAAGCGCAATGGAGCGCGCACGAACTGTTCCCGGCGATTATTCAATTCCTGAAATTCCCTGCCCGCGCACAGAATACCCAGTCTTTCCGTGTTTCGTGTTTTAAGAACCGCCGTTTCGGAGTTGCTGACGTTCTACGTTCCCTTCCGCTAAGCACCGAACAATTATATTTAATAAACTGAAACAATTATACGCTATATATAGACGGCGTTTTTTATGCTAATCTATATTTTTATGAATGTAAAGAACTCGGATAGAAAATTGTTTTACTTATTGTACGTTATAAATGCCACTGCTATATTCTGCATATTTTCTATGTTTTTGTAAATTATTTGCATTCCGTGTATTTTTGCATTTTCTTTCTCGCGAAAATCCACAGTCCAGTTACGTTAATCTGCAACGTAATTTATCCCAACTGTCTACGGTCTTCAATAGCTACGGAAAGTAATAAAATATCAGATAAATCGATTCCACAAACGGTAATCGTTGCTTTGTTCCGGTCTGCCCTGAAAAAGCGAACTGGATCGTCGGAACGAGACGCAAGCACCTGCTGATAACGCTATCGGAACTCGAGGAATCTTGACGCTACTGTAATTACTGGCACGCGACAATGTTCAGCTCACGTGCGCAGCAACGACATCTGCAAATGCTATTTCAAACTACTTTCTAACCTATACACGATTTCACGTGGCGAAACGTGACCAAAAAATGGGATCAGATTTAAGGCTGGAACCTGGAGACTGAACATGGTTTAAAACAACATTCGACGTTAAAGATTAAACGTTTTGCAAATGGAATCGCGCGATATTCCCGCTTCGAAAATCTGGCCGTTGTCGCGCAGTGCATTATTGACGGTCGAGCCGTAAGCCGACCAGAGGGATCTGTCCCGCTTCCTGGCGTGCTCTTTAAAGTGTTAACAAATTGAACAACATGGAATTTTGACCGGACAACCGACCGCGTGTTTGTTTGCAGGCTTTTTCTGGTTGGCTGATGCTGAATCTTTGACGGAAATTCGTTTGTTCGCTCCCGTATTCCCCGGCAATATTGAGCCAAAATGCTCGATCCAACCGCTGTCCGCTTTGGCGGATCAATATTGATGAACTGACTGTTGGATGGGCTTTGTTTAATGAAACGAGACTGCTCTGGTTCTTTTGGTGAATTGTTTTAATCGCCAACTGGAATTTCGAGTGGTGTGTCGAATTTCCTTTCAGAGTTTGTACTTGACGGTCTGTTAGCTACGAGGGATTCTCCTATTCTGTGTTTAGAAATACGTACACGTTCCTCGTACCAATTTCGAGGTTAGGAGTCTTTCCATTCGCAACTCGCTGCTTTGTCCGCATGGCGCTTTTCGACTGTGATTTAAAACAAGACTCAAATTTCCATGAAACACTTGGACGAAGTATTCCCGAAGAAGATAGTTGAAATAATAATAAATAATAATAGAACAAGATACTTGAAATTTCAAAGATTTAAACAAATGGAAGATTGGATAGATATCATCGAGGCGGTGTGCCTCCTTAACACGTAAAAGAACAATTTCGGCAAACAAATTAATTTACGTGTCCTATTAAAACGTAGCAGAATCTACAACATTTTCTCGACTTTCTCAAAAACCCTAATAAATCTTCAATTTATATAAATCATACAACCAAAGCGATAACAGATTAAATCCGCGGTTAAAGGCTCGGAAAATCTAGAAAAAAAAAAAAAAAAAAATATTCTAGCAACAAAACCGATCATCCAATAGAGCGGGGAGAATGGCGAAAGTTTCGTCGGACATTTATCGCGCAAGTAAAAACCGAGGGAAGGGCGGGGGGGCGGTATGCGAAGCGATCATTTTTCGTCGGAAAAACAAACGGTGGAAATTCGGATCCGGATACGCGAATCGAATCAGTTGTATCGCATATTTGCGCGTTCGCCGCGCGAAACTATCTGAATTATTTCGATTTCACGTACGAGAGCCTTTGTAACGCGATAGGTTTTCGATGTAACAGCGCCGCCTGCGGCCGCGGCATCGAGTTTCCGAATTCCCTGCGCGTGTGTCCGCTGTTTTCCTCCCGTGTGGCCTCGATTGCCGAAATGAAATCGACGCTGACCGATGCAGAAGTTCGACTAGTGGTTTTTTTTTTCGCCGAGCTGACGCGAAAGAGGTGTGAGAGTAAAATATGAACTTGGTTTGAGAAATCTAGCGCCAAATCAGATACCAGGGAAATCGTGGTTTGATTATGTCGTTTATGGGGATGTTTCTCAGTTGACTGATGAAACGACACGTAAAAATTATTTACGATCGCGATTTATGGGAGAAAAGCATTCGATGTAATAGTATTAAATTTACATACAGTTTCATCAATATAGAGAAATACATCGTCGACCGTTTCTCCAAATTGGAAAATATTTATAAAAGCGCAGAAAACGTATCAATTGCTTCATGGAAACATAAAAACTATGTTATCGATTGTTTTGTCGAAATATAAAAAACATATTTTAAATTGCTTTTTTCAAATACGAAATGTGTAGGTACTGTCAATTGTTCTATCGAAGTAAGAAAAAAAAAAAACATATCGTCCATCGTTTTATCAAAATATAAAAAGTTCTATCCAATAGCTGGAATTTTATAAATTAGTGATTTAAGTACCATAAATTAATAGCTTGAATGTTATAAATTACTGGCTTATACGTTACAAATTAATAGCTTGAACGTTATAAATTAGTCACTTAAATGCTATAAATTAGTAGCTTAAATATCATAAATTAATCGCTCAAATGTTATAAATTAATAGTCTGAATATGATAAATAGTTTAGACCATTTGGATATAATAAATTAAATTTGTTACGAGTTATTTGTTTAGTTGTTGCGAATTAATAATTAAATTGCTAATAAGTAGGTGAAGTTACGAAAGGTCAAGGAAAAATGAGTTCACGCGTGAGTCAACTTCTACCTTTGACTAGATTGATCAAAAGTTGACGACTTTTGCGATGAATAATTTCAATGTTATAAATTAATGCTTCCATGGTACAAATTATTAGCTTGGTTAATAGATTATTGTAAATTAGTAGCTCGGATGCCATAGATTAATAGTAAATAATTGAGAAATCCTACTTTCAACTTTTACATTAATTCGTTATAAAAATTTCATAATGTCGCAGAAAATTTCCGCCAGTTTTATTAAAAACACGGAATCCCCTCGAAAATGCTTTTTGAATCACGTCGATACGACGTGCCGTTCTCGAGATATCGTCCTACAAGGAACACCATAATTTTTTAATATTTCGCTAACCCGGTCCTTGTCGCACACTCGGATCTCTCGCTCCTACGCACACACAGGCATGCCGCGTCCCCACCACGCGCACGCTACTAGCTAGCAGTCGCTGAGTCACGGTTTTTTTTACTATTCCTAGTACTAACATACGCATTTCCGGGAAAAGTGGGTCACGGTGACTACTATGGACGCTGCTATGTCGTATCTCAATCGGCTAAACTTTGAAACACCATATCTTGAAAACGAATCAAGTTATCGACGTGAAATAAGTTGCGTTATGAAGAGAACTCTTTCTTCTGTCTTACGTGTGTGCTTTCGAGCGAAAATTCCGAGGTTATCGTGGTGGTATCTTATACCGAAACTTTGAGGAAGGTAATTGTTCAACTCAATTCCCACGTGATTCGACAATTTTTCTCGACAGTTACGTTTCACGAGTAATTAGCTTCGTTGCGCCAAATTTACGAGAATTATCAATTCTAATATTCGAGAGCTCTTTTAAACGACAGTATCTGCAATTTCTTCTAAGACAGTCGATGGACCAGGAAATTGTCCGAGTCATTTGAGCGATATCTCGAGCAAACACTAAATTTGTGCTCGCAGCAAGTCTCATCTCACTGTTCGCAAATTTTTCTTCATCTTGAATCTTCAACAATTACGGCAGAAATATTGCATAAATTTTCCAAAAATCTTTCTTCTCGGCCAACGAATGAATACCTCGAGTCTCCATTCTCGTCTGTTCGCAAAACTTCGTCGTCTCGTTGCTGCGGAGCCATTCAAAGTTGCCAAATCGAAGCAACGTCTTTAGAATCCAGCGGAACGCGTTAAAAATTCTCAAACGAGCCGCATTTACGATTTTTCTTCCGAGTATTCGCAACGGCAACCGCATTACCGACCACGCTTCCGGCCAGTACGCGTCCCCGACGATCCGATTATCGATCTTTTGCTCACGGACACGCAACACGCTCGGATCGTAATTCGTTTACCAGAAGCTGTGAGAGGAAGATAGACGGCAGCGCAATGCTTGACGAGAATTTCGCGCGCCCTTCCTTTTTGCGTGGGCCATTTTCTACGCGGAAAAGGGAGCGGAACGAAGAAACGCTCGACGCTAATGGAGAACGTTCGAACGCGGTCGGGAAAATAAGCAGCGAGAAGATCCTTGCGGCAGGATGCGTTTGCATTGAAACGTCGAACCAGAGCTGCTCCGCTGCTTTCTTTTTGTCTATCTTCGCCTCTTTCTCTCTGTCTCTGTCTCTGTCTCTCTCTCTCTCTCTCTCTCTCTCTCTCTCTTTCTCTTTTTCCCTTTTTCTGCTTTCGCGTGTTCTCGCTGAAAACTCCCGGGGAAAATCGACACTGAGCGATGTGAAAGCTCGCGAGAACGCGTAAAGGCGAGCGCTTCTAGCCGGAGCCGCGTCTATTTTCCAAATTTCCAGCCTCGATCGTTCGCCGTGTTCCTTTAAGTCCTTCAATGCACACAGAGCTCGTGGTTGCTCGTGAAAAGAGGAAAGACAGCGTGCGCTTTTTTCGCGCGCTTTTCAAATCTTCCCAAGCTTCCGGTCCTCCGTGAAGATCTAGCTTTTCCTTCTTTTAGTCTTCCTATCTTTGTTTCTTTTTCTCCTTTTTTTTTCTTTTAGGGATGCAGCAAGAAGATTCGAGCGTGAGTCGCGATGAAATTGTAATTTTTCAGAGCACCGTGGCGAACAGAAGAAAGTCGACAAAATAGAAAGTACAAGGATACACCATACATAATATTACCAAATGCATTTACGTCTAATAAGAGCGATCAATAAATACGCCTGACGCTACAAAATAAACGACTGTTACCAGCATGGTACGATATTGGTATAGCGCACAAGTTACTATAAGCCACGGTGTGTCAATTTTAAGCTTCGCATTATTGTGTCTGGACGACATCGCACCATCTCGATGTTAAACACTCGAACCAACAACAATCCGGCACTGTGGAATCTCAGTAGCCCGAAGTATATTTCCATGTTAACACGTGAAAGAACTCCGCGCGGATACTTGGTGTCACGTGGTTTCTGTGGCGAACGGGCGATGTGATTTCTTTGTTATACGAGAGAATTAGTCGATGTTTGTTGTGATATTATCTCGCCCCGGCAGCGCGAAACTTTCCGGCAATTTCGACCAGTTAGCCAGGAGGCTTCGTAACGAGTTGTGCCGAGAGGATATAATAAAACTCGGGGCCAGAATTATCCATCGTCGAAGGTGGAGAAAGGGAGGGGTTTTTTTTTAATTAGGATCCCATCAGGGACTCCTCGACCTCGTTAATAGATTCTTTTTTTCCGGTCGAAACTTTAAAAGCAGATAACAACGCCGCGAAACGGGGGCGTCTTCAAATTTGCATAGGGACAGTAACCACTGGTTACGCCGGGCAAGACATATTGTACGGTTATTTCGTATTTAAAAGCCCCTTTTTCCAACCACAAAAGCCGACTTATGCGATTTAACCGGTTTTATTCGACGGCTTAATACAGTTGGAACGTGGTTCGTTGAAGTTGCGTGTCCTGAAAATTAAATGCGACGGAAATCACGTGCAGCTCAGATTCCTCCTGTCACACTTAGTTTTTACGCAGACTCTCGTACTGAATTAGCACCGGCACAACCAATCTACTATGTGTTCCTACTACGCCATGTACAAAGATCGTAATTAAAATAGTACGCTGGAAGAATGAAATAGGAATATTGATAATTCGACTTGAAAGCGACACGGTTCTTGTACGAGGATTGATAAATGTTCCAATTTTCCGAGGAACATAAGAAATTCCATGGAACTTCTGGACCGATAAGTTTTTAACACTTTGCGATTATCAACTAATCTGACAACCAACGTCACGCCATAGCTACAGTACGCTCAAACAAAGCTACCGAATATTAAAGATAAAAGTTACGAGGCAAGTTCGATGGAAATTAAGTTCGCTTCGAATATCAACCAAAATTAACGATCAAATATAAAAGATCTGGGACATTGCAGCGACACCGAATAATTGCTCGATCTCTGAAAAATTCCGCACCGTGTTTCTGCCAAAAATATCGTACGTTTTAACATCCTGAAAATTCTCAGTCTGCCAAGGTTAGAACTTCTCTATCCTGCGATTATTATTCGGTTAATGGTTCGATAATTGCGTAGGAAGGTAGAGGCGATGCTATTAGTTTCAATTAGCCGCAACCTTTAAAGTGAACGAAGGAATTGAAAATGTAAATTACATCGGCAGTCTTCTGAGCCGGCGTGGAAGTTTAGCGTTTCAACGGTGTACGAAAGATTTCAGGCATTCCGGCAGCTCAAATGCGCGAGCAGAGGCTGGGGATGGTCGGCAAAAGGAAAATACTTTTGATATTTCCCCGAGACCTCGATAATGAAATCCTACAAAAGACTTGAAATTGAATATTTTCTTTGTATAACGGGCTTTAAGCGTTCCGACGTTCTGAAAGTTAACAGATCCTCGTTGCCCGGGAACTTTCTAACGAACGCGTCCGCGATATCGACCGGAATTCCTTTTCTTCTGAATTCCATCGCAGCGCGCCCGGTCTTTCTGTCTTAAGTGTCTTTGATGAAAGCTTTCCAGAGCCCTCGAACGTCTTGTTTAAGGCAATGTTGATGGTAACGCGCGTGGCAAGCTGCCGGGAACGTGAGATTAATTTTACATTTATGCGTCTGACCAGGCAACGTGTTATACTACTTGAATGCTTATAACCCACGTGATTAATAGACCGGCGTTGTTTGTGTATTTATGAGAATTTAAATATACGTACGGAAATGCAGAGAAATTTATGCGTCTGACCGTGTAGGGTATTATACTACTTGGACGTAATTAATAGACCGCCAGTGTTCGTTCTGGGAAAATTCGAATACACGAGAATGCACGGAAATATTTCGAATCCTCGAAGTAAAATGTTTGCAGCATTCAAACGAATTTTTATTTCTGTTTTCCATCTCGTCGGGTTTGCTTCTAGAGATATGAATCGGTACAAGGAACCGCGGAGTAGTAGTTAAATAAAGAATCTTAGACGTGTCTGACCTGGCACGGTGCTATTCTCCTTGAACCTCTATCTCGTATTTAATATACTACGGATATTTATATATTTCAAAGTAATCTACGAATATGCACAATATTTAACGCGAAATACTTGTTATGATATTTAGAAGATGATTTAAATCTTCATTACTTGGACGTAATTTCTGATGTAATTAACGGAGCGCCCGGGTGTTCATGTAGTTAATAAAATGTAGAAATATCCAAAATGTTTAAAGCAGAGTATTCGTTGTAACATTAAGGAAAGTTGAAGCATTTTAAACGACAGAAAATCTAGTTATTATTCTATCAATGCAGGAGGAAGTGCTCGGAAATTTGTCTTCTCTGCGAACATCGTCAAACCAGTTCAATTCTCGGAAAACTATATAATTTTCTATCGAGAACTCGACGAATTGAAAGTTCGGCGTATCCCGTTAAATTTCAAATAATCTTCGAACTTCATGAAACTGATAAAAAAAGAAAAATTCCTCTTAAATTCTATACAATGGAACCATCGAACCAAAGAACAGCATTAAACTGCGTCAAACCATCTTAAGAGTATTCGTTGTAACATTAAGGAAAGTTGAAACATTTTAAACGACAGAAAATCTAGTTATTATTCTATTAATGTGTTCTCTGCAAACATCGTCAAACCAGTTCCATTCTCGGAGAACTATATAATTTTCTATCGAGAACTCGACTAATTGAAAGTTCGGCGTTAAATTTCAAATAATCTGCCTTCCATCTTCGAACTTCATGAAACTCGTAAAAAAAAGGAAAATTCCTCTTAAATTCTATACAATGGAACCGTCGAACCAAAGAACAGCATTAAACTGCGTCAAACTATCTCAATTCCCAACAAGCCCTGGCTCTGTATCTCCGATCGACGAATGAAACTTGCAGCTCGGGACATTCGTCATAATTATTTTCCTTCAACTTTCTCTCAACTTCCACGACTAATTAATCAACCTTAATCCCATTATCATGTCCCGTTCCTGAGCCAAACAGACACAGACAGAGACAGGGGGAAAGAAAGTCTCTGCAGGAGGGGAAATCGGATATCGCGTTTCCAGGATTCCGAAAACGAACAGTTTCAGAGCACGGACGACGACGCCCTGTAATTCAGAAACTGATGCTCGATCACGTGTCGATGACGAACGCTGCAAGTGGTTTAATCCGTGTCGTTTGTCGTCGCCGCGCACGACGAAAAGGAAAATCGTGTAGCGAGCGCGAAGACACGTTCGCGGAAAATCTGATATACATTCGCTCTCGTTTCTCCACGCGTAGACGGCTTTTTCCGGGGACTTGGTGGGAGTGGGGCGGGGGGAGAAAGGTTTTCGCGGGGAATATTAGTCTCCTTGGGGAAAATGAAGAGGAAGTTCGGACCGGGGCAGAGTGCTTCGCGAAATTATTGGATTTCTTCGCATTCGGTTGTGGTGAAGTGCGTATCTCGTCTCATTTTTCGCAGAATAGGACGAACCTCTTCCGGAAAGTACAGCGGCTAGCGACACTATCCGAACACTTGCAGGAACATTTTACCAATGTGTTTCTACTGTCGAGAATTTTGCTTCAACCCTGCTGCAAAACCACAAACAGCAAGACAAAATTGAAGCGAAGCATTTAAAATATAAGAATCTAGTTGTACGTACGGTGGCTCGTGAAAATATCCGAACATTTTTACCTTTGCAAAATTCACAAACGAAAGGAGAAAATCTAATTTACGTATTTACCATACGAAACCTGTGATATATATTTTTCTTTAAAACATTGTGCAACTCTAAACTAATAAATATCAATAATAACGAAAAAACAAAAAATACAAAAATAGCGAACGAAATATTAGAGGAAATCGTGCAATCGAGCGTCAGAGGATTGGAACACGGAGAATAAAACGTGTTTTCGAGGGGATTACTGTTACCGACAATTTCAATTAATTCGCCAGATAGCCAAAAACATCTTCAATCAATGTGTTCCCGGCGGCGAGATAGCGCAAAAGATTCCACGGCTTGTGAACGGATAATTAAACAATTGACTGGAAAAGGGGGATGCTCAATAAATTCCCATCGTACGCGTCTGCGGCCCCAGGGGTCGTCGATATGATCCACGATGATCGACGATACGCCCCTGACCGCATGAATGAGCAACGCAAATAAGGAAGAGAAAAGACGCGAAAAAAAGAGGCAGCTGGAAAATCAACCGCCTGGAAGCGTCGAAAATATTTTCAACCCCTACACCAAAAAAAAAAATGATTTCACTGTGCAACTACGTAGAACATTTGTTCGTTGCATAAAACTGCTAGAAAATAGACTTTTAGACTTTTAGAAAATAGACATTCACAAATTCTAATTATTTGGCGATCAATTGTTTTATTCAAATCGTATATTTGCAAGTTTTCGTTTTTAGGTTACTGCAGGTTTGTTAACAGTCGATTTTGATGGGCAAATTAAAATTCACTACCAAATCAATGCTTAGCAGGTATAATTATAATATGTATCACGGTATTTATTAATTCATAAATTTTCATAAATTTATCAATACTCGTTCTTCGCTACCGATATGATAACGCGTGTAAATCATTTAAAAACACATTTCCATTTATACGTAGGTGCAATAAGAATCCTATTTACGAATGTATGTTAATATCCTAGCAGTTATTTCGAAACGAGTGGACTATATTGAATTTTATCGTGGTCACGTTATTGCAGGATGAACAATACGAAAACCACGACAATCCTCGAAATAACTCGACATTAACAATGCTTGGAAAGTTGATACCAATCTAATAATAACTGATACTTCCCAAAATTCTGTCACGATTTAAACGTAAAACGTTGGTATTGTGCGCTAAGCCGATCGTATTACCCGCGCACAATACCGATTGTTATTTCAACTGCGTTTTATATATCTGATCAATCACGCGCAATTTCGCAAACGAATTTACGCGGTTACATACTTATATTGTTGTCGCTAGACTGCGCATTTCATATTTTTCAGGGGGAAAATTAAAGAAATCGAAGCTGCGTAGTAATTTCTTTCGTACGTTAAAAATTATACTCCATTTTGGATATTTTTTATATTCTTGTATGTTACGTGCAACCTGTGGGTTTTTGCATCTCTAAATTTATCATAAATTCATAAAGCCCGCAATCTGGTTATCAGAAATTCTATCTCTCGGAATAAAAATATTTCCATTGTACGAAATCCTCAAAACCGGTATCTTTGTTGATCGATCAATACAAAACATCGTTACTGTTATTTTCAATAATTTTTAGAACTCCTGCGCTCCGATATACCTCGAAAATCCAAGGAAGGACAGAAACAGATTAATTTTTATCTTAACTCAAAATTGTTGTAATAAAACGCCTCGGGACTGTTTTACATACAAACACGCGCAGATAATTTAAATTTATATCGAAATTACTTTTATGTATCCCTTCTCTTTCTTTATCCCTCCGTTTATTTATTTTCACTTTACCTAACATTTTCCAAACGATACTTAACATAACCCATCAACTCGCTTCGTAAGGCAACTCTTCTCGAAAATCGGGAAACCCCCCGACGAGTGGGGGAAATAAAAAGCAATGCCTAATAAAAAAGCATCAAGGCCGATAATAGCGTGGAATCACGGGCCACATGTTCCAAAGGCCACTTATTAAATCGTCGCAGCCCAGGCTCGTAAACACATTTTCCACCCCCGATGTGGGGGGTTGGGTCCCGTATCGTGTGGTCAGCGACGAGAAAACTGCCATCATTTCATTACAGCTGAACCGAGTTATTCAGGGACCAACGACCCCGATCGAAGCTCAGCCTCACCAACTCCCTGTACATCCACCCCCCCCAATCTACTCCCCCCCCCCTCGATCGCAATCATCATAAACAATTACCCACGAGCGTAACAAAAATACCACCGAGTGTATCGCGGCTTTACATGCTCCACCAGAGTAGGCAGGATGTTTGAAAATAGAAAAAAAGCTGCGGATGTGCACAGCCTCCCTAAAATATTCCAGCACATTGTACATTACACGCACATTGAGAACGCTTGTATCATCGTGCGTTATACGAGACATTCTGACGTTTCAGTGGTACAATGAATTATACATATCGGTAGTGTAACTGTAAATCTAGTACTATAACGATGTTTGAAATATTCGTCAGAAATAAATACAAACGGGACATTTTACTTCGTGCTAATACGATAGAAAGTACATCTGCACTTTCATTCATAAAACTCGCAGAAACACAAGAATCGGCTCTTTCATCCAACGAAGCTAATAAAATTCACAAAACGACGACTTCTATCTCGGCAGAACGGTGTTTCTCTCTTTTAGGAGAGTTATAGTGTACGGTAGGCTGTACATTTTGTTTACTAGGCTGTAAATTTTTAATGAAAAATGAACACAACTTAAAAAACTTAAAAAAGAGAAACCTAGAATTCTTTTCGTCCGCTATATATCGTAACGAGTACCACGTGTAAACTTTGATTATCTCGTATATTTTTGCATATCACGTGCAATTATATATTTTATAATGTATATGTATATATACATATGTATGTCGTCCACTATATATCATAACGAGCACTACGTGTAAACTTTGATTATCTCGTATATTTTTGCATATCACGTGCAATTATATATTTTATAATGTATATGTATATATACATATGTATGTCGTCCACTATATATCATAACGAGTACCACGTGTAAACTTTGATTATCTCGTATATTTTTGCATATCACGTGCAATTATATATTTTATAATGTATATGTATATATACATATGTATGTCGTCCACTGTATATCATAACGAGTACCACGTGTAAACTTTGATTATCTCGTATATTTTTGCATATCACGTGCAATTATATATTTTATAATGTGTATATATTTCTATATTTTATAATGTGTATATATATATACATATGTATGTCGTCCACTATATATCATAACGAGTACCACGTGTAAACTTTGATTATCTCGTATATTTTTGCACATCATGTGCAATTCTATATTTTATAATGTGTATATATTTCTATATTTTATAATGTGTATATATTTCTATATTTTATAATGTGTATATATTTCTATATATATATATACATTTCTCGACACATTTTTTAACATAAATTTACCTGCGCTCGGATCGCGCGACCATTTCAGAAGCGTTCTGTATATTCTGTATATTTCATCGGCGACTAGGGGTTGGCGACGACAGGGTTGGTCACAATAATCGCAACGTTATTTCACGCTTTCGTTCGGCCGTTTAACGCAATTCCAGGAGCGTATGCGTGGTCACGATCGCCCCTGTTCGTTGATCTCCCACATCGTTCCGTTTCCACGCCAGGGACGCGTACACAAGGGGTTGATTTCAAGGGGTGGGTACGCGTTTGTTGCTGTTTGGTCGGTGTTTTAGAGAAGGGATCGGGACCGTGGGTTTGTAATCGGTTGGGGGAAACTCGATAACAGTTGGATAGTCTTTGTAGATCGTGAAATTTGATCTGTACGGTGTTGGATTTGGTTTCGCAATTCTCCTCGTGTTCTTTTTCCCTTCTTTTTTTTTTTTTGCCATCGTTTTTCTATAGTCCATGTTTCCGTACTGCGAAGTCTCGCAATGTTTGAAATATTCGCCAGAAATAAATACAAATATATATTTCATTTCGTGCTAATACAATGGAAAGTACATCAGCACTTTCTTTCATAAAACTCGCAAAAACGCAAGAATCGGCTCTTTCATCCAACGAAGCTAATAAAATTCACAAAACGACGACTTCTGTCTTAGCAGAACGGTGTTTCTGCTTTTTAGGAGAGTCCGGCATACAGTTAAGGAGAAGACAAAACGGATGTAAGTAAAGGAAGAATAAAGAAAAGTGGAATACATAGAAGCAGGAAGGAGATGCAAGCAGGAGGAACGAAGATACCCTGGGGACACTGACAAGAAAAAATAGATCGAGGAGGAGAAGAACAACAGGATGGATTACGGCAAACCGAGGAAAAACCGAGGAAAAACCGAGAAACACGAAAATGTTATCAAAATAAAATGCAATTACAGTAGCTGCGTTATCCTCACTAACCTTAACCGGTCTTTAATCCGAACCTTGCTTAAAAACCGACGATTATTTTTCAAGCTAGGAACCTCTTTTCCATTGTTACGGTACATCCAAGAACAAACTTCGATCATAAACATCCAAAGGATATTCTGATACTTTATAGAAACATATGTCATTTTTATCGAAATTTCAAACATTTATACACGTTCCTTTCTTCCAATTTTAACCGCAAAGTCGCCATCATCCTAATTATTCAATTTCCCACTTTTAATCCCCAAATTATCGCCGTCCTCGTCCTTTTAACTTTCTAAATTCCTAATTCTACAATCGTTAGCACCGCAATTTCCCAACCTTCAAACTATCCTTATCTAGTTTTCCAATTTCCTACTTTCCAAAACCCAGAACCATTATCATTAAACTCTCTCTCTCTCTCTCTCTGATTCCAATCCCAATCACCAACGTCACTATCCCCTCGCCCAACCTCGAAACACGAAAACTCATGCACCGGCGACCTCGAAATCCCGGTACAGCGAAAAGCAAAAATTCCCTCATCCCAAAAATACAACTGGCGAATGGAAGAAGAGCGGAGGTCAGTGGGTGCAAGCAGCTTCGGGTGAGTAGGAGCATCGCCGAGAACCACGGAAAGAAACACGGTGGAAATGCCTGGCAAGAGAAGCAGAGAAGAGACCAATGGCTGATGCGTCGTTGCTTTTCCCTGGCGGTGTTTGCAGTGGCGCAGCATTGTTGCGCGCATCCCTCATCCTCCCTTTCATCCGGCACATGGCCAGTATACTCGTGGGAGCGGCGCACATCTCATATTAGCCGCTTAATTGTCTCTATTTGTCGAGGCTCTGCAGTCCGACAATTCGCCATTGAACGGACTAGGCCTCGAGGCGAGAAGGGTCCATGAAGTTTGGTCCACAGCTACATTGGCTGACGAAAGTATTTAGACGCTTAGCATAGAAAACTTTCGTGCTTATTCTACGCGTTTCACTGAGAATCTGCTTACGGTAAACATCGACACACGCCACTCGATTTTGCCACCGCTGTTCCAAACTAATTCCCACAAAGATTTGCAGAGTTCGTAACAAAATTCTAGCCTAATCTTTCAACTATCGAAATTTTCTATTGATTCCCCGACCATTGCGAGAGAAATCTCGCATTGGACATCGTCAAGCTTCGTTTGCTCGTAACATCGATGAATATCCAATTGCACTGGCTAGATTTTTATAAAATTATTTTTCATAAAATATTATTATATTTTTTATAAAATATTATTGACAACTAATTGTAAGGAAAATTCGGTAACTCGATATTCTCCTTTCTATTTCTTCATCTTCGAGCTCGTAATATCGATGAATATCCAATTGCACTGGCTAGATTTTTATAAAATTATTTTTCATAAAATATTATTATATTTTTTATAAAATATTATTGACAACTGATTGTAAGGAAAATTCGGTAACTCGATATTCTCCTTTCTATTTCTTCTTCTTCGTGCTCGTAATATCGATGAATATCCAATTGGACTGGCCAGATTTTTATAAAATATTATTGACGACTAATTGTAAGGAAAATTCGGTAATTCGATATTCTCCTTCTTATTTCTTCATCTTCGTGCTTGTTCAGCCTGGAATTAGTTTAATAGCGTTGTAGAGGGTTGATGTTTGATTTGAGTAGGGTCTCCGATGGGGTGTTTTTGATATTTCTCAGAGGAGTTTGATAGCTTCTGCTGGGAACTCGTGCAGGTTGCGGCTGACGTGTTATGGAATATTTGAAGAGGCTGGTTTTCGTTGGCCCCGCACAACTCGAATGTCTGTGCGACGTGGTAAAAAATGTTCATCGAACAAGACGATGACGGTGAACTTTCCATTCGCTTCATACTCGTTCTAACCAATTTCCATAAATCAATTTTTAAAGTCATCTTCGCCAATTCTTTCCGACTTTAAGATCAACTCGACCTTTTTTCTTCCGGTGCTGATTTTCGGTGCAACTCTCTCATTTTTAAACCTACTACGTCTAATTTCTTATTTCTATATTTATTTAATCATTGTCGTTTACCCACATATTCGCCAATTATTAAATGAAATTCCTGTCTAATGCGAGATCGACTTAACGTCAAGAATCGAATCTCTTCGTCCGGAACAGTTTGCTACGAAAATTACACGATCCAAAGTTTCGTTACACCGTTACATTGTTCGCCGAACGTCGGATATCGAACAACCGCGCTGAAAAGAGTTCATTAACAACACGAAGTCTGTGCGCAGGGTAATAACGCGAGCGTGGTCCTATTCGCTCGGTGATTGATGTTCTTTCTGCCGTGGTGTGCAGGGAGAGAAAGTTATAACGCTTGAAAGCAACAGGTCAAACTACATTTAATTCAGCGCAGTGCTGTGTCTCGTCAACTGGATTGCCCCTTCGAAGAAAATAATCCATCGGAGCCGACTGTTCTGCGACGCCTTGACAATTTACCAGGTACTTTGTCTCGAAACGAGCCGATTAAAACGCCGCTTGGTGCACGAGAGCGCTTTGATATTTTTCCAGATGAACGGCAAACGTGCTTTCTCGCAACGCGCCTTTTCGCCTCTGCGAAACCACGAGTTTTTAAATAATTCGATCGCGCCGATAGATCATCGAGATCGAGGTCGCGCGCCGACTAGCGAAGATATTCGAACGCTTGTATATCGGAAATTCTCGATTGCCAATAGAACGTTTGAAATGAAACGAAGCACACGCGCTGCATCGAAATTGGACGGAACAAACGCAATCGATCGCTAATCCATCGATTCGTCCTCTTGGAAACTAATTCCCTTCGTTAAGCAATTGCGCCCGTTTTCTTTGCGCAGCCTCAACTTTCCATCCGGCTATCAATTATCAAAACGAACGTTTGTTCCATTTCTTGCGGATGCCGGTTTTCTTCGGCGAATTTCCGCCAAGAGAATAATCGCCCGTAACGGCAGACGGAACAACGAAGATAATTCGCCGAACTTTACCCTTCCACAAGCTTTTTTCTCGCGTCTATGATGAACCACCAGGGTTGGCAAGGAAACTGCCTGTAATTACCCTCACCCTCTGTGCACATTTTTCTACCTCGTAACAACGATATCTCTTTGGCCACAAGAAACTCGCCGCTCTATGGCAATAAACGCGATTACCAAATAGTTGCAGAAGAAATATAATAGCCCTCGTCTTTCGCTTCCTGTTATATTTCCGTATCGATGTTGCGGTAATAAAATATCCTTAACAGTAAACCTAACACCTTTCAAATTTCTACGCAAATTTTCCCACATTTAAACGTTACCGTGTCGCTCGCTAATCTGTGGCTTTTCTTTTGATTCGATTTCTTTTTTCTAGGAAAAATCTCTAGTCTGCGCTGCCTATCGCGAGCGGTGAACGAGCACAGAAGAAGCGTCGGTAGCTTCAGCGTTAATTCGATGGATGTTCGACATTTGGAAAAATCGTTGCAAGATGAACTTGTTCGATGACGAGAAGCGGATAGATGACGAATGCTCGACGAGACAGTTGATCGATTAGGCTGTTCCGATGAGCGAACTCGGTCGACCAGTTCGCGTAAGCCTCGATAACTCTCTGTTCCTCTTTTCCCTGGCCGGATCCTCGGCGGTTCGGGTTCCTTTTATTTATTCATGCTCCGGCGACGACACGCGGCACCGCACGGCGGCCATTTTCATGGCTGAAAAGCGGACAAAGAAGAAGCGCGCGAGAGAAGAAATTAAGGTCGTGACCCGTGGTTGAAACTTTCAGCTGGCTCTCGCGATTCTCTACCTGCTCTTTAATCTCGCCCTATTCAAGGAACAGGCGCGCCGACAATTTATTTTAATCAGCCGGCCAACCGGTTATATTCCCTTTCTGCTCCTAATGTTCTCGTTTAATGGCTGGCTTAATTTTTATTTCCATCTAGCCCAATACTACGAGCGTAACATTCCGCGCCACGCGCATCGTGATCGCGATTTAGGCGATCGCAGCCTTGCTAATAATCGTTGGATCTTTGTAGAAATGGAATTCACATGGTTTTCGAAATTCTTAAGTCACTGCGATTGCAGATTTCGACATTCGTGCGACGTCAAAATTGCAACTCTCGATAGAAAGAATCCTACATTAGGAAAATTTGGGATTGCACGTTTTGAAGAAGACTTCGTGTTTCAAATGTTGGACATTTAGAATGCCAAACTGTTGAGATCGTAAACTGTCGTTTCACACTCATTTAGCTATTACAGGTTTTACTTGTTTAGATTGGCACGTTTGCATGAAAATGGAATCTGGGCCAGTCTGAAAATTTCACACGTTGAGCATTTCGCGACCCAGTTCTGGCTAAAATCCTGCAATTTAAAATCTTCAGCAGCAGCTAAAAATTACTTTCACGATATAGGTCGCCTATTCTTGGAAATACTAACCTGAAATAATTGCCGACAAACGTCACCGAAGGATCGATGATGTTGAAATTCTTGTTCGATTCAAGGTAACTTTATAAAAAGTCCTACTTTAGTAACAACTAATCTATAATTGAACGAGTATCAACTTGTGTAATAAGTTACAGGAACATCGTCTAGGTAATAGGAGAAAAAAATATTCTGATAAAGTGAAGCGAGATTGTGGAACTTTCGAACGGGTGGTTTCTGGAATACTAAATGACAAGGAATGGTTTTTGCAAGGCGGAGAAAAGTTTCTTCCAGTGAAGAATTTTTCACATAGGTAGACCATAGAGGCGCTGGTTTTAACGGGGAATTAAATTTTTTAGCGCGTGTACTCCCACTTTGGAACGTCATTATCAAGTTCGTTATGAAAGTCTCTGGAAAGTCTGCGTTAGAAACGCATCTCCCCTGAAAAATTTTCCCTCTATGTACATGGAACGCGCGTCTTTCGGAAATCTAAATTCACTAAAACGTACGACAGTCGCAATATAAATTGGTAAACTTAAAGGTACCGAATGAATTAACAGATATGTCACGATGACAATAATTCCCCCCGCCCACCTTCCCTAAGCCAGAAATCAGATCGTTTAAATAATCACCTAAATCCCAGATCGCGAACAAAATCCTGCCGCTGCGAGAACCAAGCTCTCCGCAATTTCCCCTAAAAACCAGCGAAACTTTCAGCGTGCCCGCTTCCCCAACGAAACACCTTGGAGAACACGTTCAGCAGCATCACGAAAACGTTCGTGACGAAATTATCGAGACAGCTCGGCGCGTTTTCAGGCGATCCGCTTGTTCAGGCTCGCAAGTCTCGCCTCGTGCCGCGAGACAATGAACAATGGGACGAGCAGATTCGCATAGCTGAACGCCTCGGTGAGGATCCGCGAAAGATGGAATTCGAGGCGTTCGCTAGGCAGCCACAAAAGAGGGAGGAGCGGAAGAAGCTATTTACCAGCGGCGGCGTCGCGAGCCATCTACTCGGTGAGAAAGCACCGAGTTATAGGTTGTAGGGGTTGAAGGAGCCAGCAGGCGGATAAGAAACGAGCGGTGAGATACAGAGTAACGACCGGCACGTTGAATCTGAGTTTCGATTTCTTTCTCTCGGAGAGATCCTTTAATTCTATCGCCATACTCCCGATGCTATCTTCATTCCGGTTTTTATTTAGTCTGCGTACACTTGGAATAAAACGCTCGAAGAGAGCAATCCTGCTGATTGGTGGACGAGAGTTGTTGGATGTAACAGCTGGATTTGAGGCAATTTCGTCTTGTTTGACGACGTTCAACAGCGATAATCTTGATTGTATCAACTGTCTGAAGTCTAGAAAATCTTCAGAACTGTACGTCTTCGTAAGCTCGAAGATTTCCTGAACGACTCAGACTCGTACGATTGGCGAATGAGAGCTGTTGGGCGTAACAGTTGGATTTGAGACAATTTCGTCTTGTTCGACGACGTTCAACAGCGTTTAATGGCTACTGTTTGCAGATCACGTGTTAGTATTGATCATATCAACTGTCTGACGTTTAGAAAATCTTCAGAACTGTACGTCTTCGTAAGCTCGAAGATTTCCTGAACGACTCAGACTCGTACGATTGGCGAATGAGAGCTGTTGGGCGTAGCAGTTGCATTTGAGACAATTTCGTCTTGTTCGACGACGTTCAACAGCGTTTAATGGCTACTGTTTGCAGATCACGTGTTAGTACTGATCATATCAACTGTCTGACGTTTAGAAAATCTTCCGAACTGTACGTCTTCGCAAGCTTGAAGATTTCCTGAACAACACAGACTCGTACGATTGGCGACTGAGAGCTGTTGGGCGTAACAGTTGGATTTGAAACAATTTGGTGGCGTTTGATGAAGTTTGGTAGCGTTTAATGGCTATTGTTTGGAGATCACGCGATGGTCTTGATCGTATCAACTGTCTGACGTTTAGAAAATCTTCAGCACTGTACGTCTTCGTAAACTTGAAGATTTCCTGAACAACTCAGTCTCTCATACGACTGAGGAACTGTTGAGCGTAACAGTTGGAATTGAAACAATTTGGCGGTGTTTGGTGAAGTTTGACAGCGTTTGACGGCTGTTGTTTGAAGATGCCTACGAAGGTCTGTGGGTGTTGGAGATCAGATTGTCGTAGTTTACGCGCTGCTTTGTTTGCTATCGCGTATCAGTGTTTGTTATACCGTCTAATTTTTAAAAAAATCTTCAGAAATGTAATTTCTCGTAAGTTTGAAGATTTCGTCGACTCAATTTCTCACGAACCTGTATCGAGTTTCTCGAACCCTGGATTCGTTCGCTCGTTACGCTCGAAACAAGCAAGAAACTCGCTGTTCATCCCTCAACGCGTCAAACTCCGCTCACCGAAAGCATTCAACGCTATCAGGATCTCATCTGGTCGACTGACAAATCCATAATAAAGTATATCCATCACGAGTCGGCGTCAGCCATCGCCATTACCCTTTCCAGAGTGGTAGGAAGCACGGCTGGAGGTCGAAATAATTCCCGGAAGTAACGCGCGCCGACGGACAGATAAACTTTCCCTCCAATTCGAATCCAATCAGCGGATCGTCTGTCGATCGCGTAGCTACGTCGTCGCCGAGGGGAAATCCAGGATATTATTCATGTGCCGGCGACATGTGGCCCCGTGGTCAATGCCGAGGCAATATAACTTTTTTTTTCATCTCTCTCTCTCTCTCTCTCTCATCTCGTCGGGTCCATATTCCGACACCGTTTGTACGGTTCCGCGGTTGGGTCCCTTGCGACACGACGGTTCTTTATTAACTCCTATTTTTTTGTTATAACGAAGGCGGGAAAATTTTTCATGGCGCGGCTTGAGGATTGAGACCCTGCGGCCTGAACGTTCCGAGCGTGGTGATGAGCTTTGGATTTGTGGATGAGCTTTTCTTGGTAAAACGAATTCTCGTCGATAGAGTAATTTTGTCGCAGTAAAATTCCTCGAATGTTGTATCTTTTTTTTAGTAATTATTGTTAGGAAAAGTGGTTTTAGCTGGCAGTCTTAGCTTTGGTAAGCTTCTTTGAGCGGAAGGGATTCTCGTTGATGAAGCGGTTTCGTGGAAAAGTAGAATTGCGCGAGTTTTGTGGCTCTCTTTATATTTCTTTAACAGTTATCGTTAGGAAACTGGTTGTAGTCGGGAGACGCGGTGAATTGCGTTAATTTAAACTTCATTTCTGATAATTCCAAGCTACGTTTCAATCGACCGTTAAATTTCCTTGAAAAAATGTTGCTGTATCTGTAAAGTAGAATTCGTTGCTTCCAAGCGTTATCGTCTTGAGAATAAATTATTCTAAAATTCAGCTTTTATACGAATCGCAAATTGCCTGGATAATGGGGAAGTTTACGTCTGCTTTGCGTCGAAGAAGTGTATAACTCTGATTGATCGATGAATACATTCATAGAATATATATATATGTATATATGTAATTACACACAAGTACTTGTTGCATGATATTTGCGCGTCAGAAACTTCTATATTTTATCGATTTTCGTTTGCATAATTGTACTCGCAGTTTCATAATATTCGTTCGATTCTATATTGCTTTCATACGCAAAATAGGTATGCAATTTGTCCCATAAATCAGAATTCGAACGGCAACCAGCAACTTCTCCCTCTGTCACGTTAAAAGCTACGCTTTTTATCGCTTAAAGCGACGTTATGATTTGCTCAAGAATACTTCGCGGGATATGCAGATCTATTCAAATACAAGACAGGGAAATTTTGCATTAAGCGTCGCAATTTGTTCCTCGTAGAGGAATATCGTTTGCATAAATCACGCGTTGCGATTTTGGAAAACAAGTTCCGGCGTTCGATTAATTTCAACACCTCCTTCCTCTGCTCGCCTGCGAGTCACGCTCCGAAACGATTTTTTCTCCTTTTTTTCTCTACGCACATTTTCATCGTTCGCCGTACAATACCGTTGCGAATTATTTTTCGATTCATTCGCGATTCGTCGATAAAACAAACTGCCGAAAGCTACTAAAATTGATTTATTTCGGTACACGTCTGCGAAAATATTCCAACGCGCCGCTGGAAATTTATCCAAAAATTATCCGACCTTCGTCTTTCCTTCAAACAATCAACTAGCATTTTTACCTACCGCTTTGCGCGTCGTCCTTTTATTTTCGAAATACGGCAGCGCGAAAAAAAAAAAAAAATTCATTCGTCGTAAGAATATATCGGTCGTTGTTGTTCAAGCACGAATTATCACTTCGCTACGTTTTGTAACAAGTTAATTTGTCGACAGCGATAAAATTGCACGGACGGTCGATGTAATATAAAAAAAAACTCTTCATTTCCAGTTTCAATTTAAAATACATTTTTCCCGAAATAAAATAAAAAAACCGTGAATATTCGTTTTCCGACAATGGTGGAATTTCCAAAGTGGAAAATAAAAACAGAATAATTAAACTTACACGTCACACCCTTCCACATATCGAACTAAATTGGAAATATTTCCGACTGCGATGTCGCACGAAATTTCTGCCAACGATTAATAACAGGAATTTTAAACAAAGAACGAACGTGAAAGCTATCAGACTCTGGAAAATCACAATCAGAATGTGCGAAGATCTAACGTACGCTATGCCAGAGCAATTAGAATCCGAATTAAAATCCAAAAAACAGCAAGTCCAAGATACAAAGTACAATCCTTACTCTATAGTTTCCATTGAATTTTTCACGTGAAATCAGCATTTTGTCGATCGAACGATGATTATTGGCACACACTGCGCAGCGTAATTTATGAATTTTAAACGGCTATTTTATGGAAATCGAGTGATTAAGCTGCTCGATGATTTCCAGCTGAAAAGGACGCGATAATAAAGAGGCAGGGAGGGGAGAATAATGAAATCTTCGTTACAACGAGGCACGTAATTGGTAACGAGGCGTGGTAAATAAATAAAACAGATAAAAAAAGGTATGAAAGTGAAGCGCTGCTTGAAAAAGGACCAATGAAAACGCTGTTGTTTCGATATCCGAGTGGGTAAATTATTCCATTGGTAACGAATGGGCGTATCGATGAAAAATTTCTCCTACGCAGGATAAAAACGACGAATCAACGAAATTATTTCGTAGAAATCTGGTAATTATTTTTTCCCCCGTTTAACTCGTGAATATGGCGCGCGCGATTTATTGTGCAATATTAATAGGAAATTCTCTGTATTTATCGAGATACGTTCCATTAAATTTCAATCAATTTTTTCACGCATACACACGCACCGGTGGAATGCGTTTTTCATTAAAGTTCGGTGTATTCAGTTTCATTTTGGAATGCGAACGACTCGAGTAGAATTTTAATGTTTCGATTACTTGGTAATTTCGTTCCGTTTCGAAATTGTTTTTCAAATATTTCCGCCAGATTTTTTTAATCGAATCGCGCAACAATCAAGCATCCTTCTACGAGTGTAATTTTTCCATTCGTCGTTTCTTTCAAAAATATTCTAACCAATGATCCGTCCAAGTGTCGTACTTTTTAATCGGAGATTTTCTACGATGAAAGTGTTAGAAAAATGGCCATTTTTCAACCTCGTGGCGAACGAAAAATCCTCGCTTCTCTTTCAGAATATTTAACGGCATTAAAAGTTTCTAAGTTTCTGGGATTGCAAAATTTTAATATACGTGGAATTTCCAATTGCAAAAGGCTTCGACGCATAAAATTCTACAGGATGGAAATTCGAGGTCGTAGATTTTTCAGACCTGGTATTTCAAGTTTTGGAAATTTGCAATCCCACGTTGTTCGGATTCTAAATGGCATTCTAAACTCATTTGCTGATTACTGGTCGTTTACTTGTTTCGGTTAAAAGAATTTGCATAAAAACGATCGTCTGCGTCGATCTGAAAATTTCTCGCGCTTGATATTTCCCGACGCAGCAAATTCTAACGCAGCTACAGGCTAATTATTCATCTACACATCGACGTAATAATTCTTCGGAAATTCTGCAGATACATCGATCGAAGTTTGGAAGCGAACAAATCTGAAGTACCGCCAGAGTGTTGCTACACGAGAACGATAGCCAACAACAAGTACTTTGGTACTTTGGTACTTTAGATTCCCTTTAGATTTCAAGTTTCAATCGCATTACCAGCACAATTGCCAAGGAATTATTTCCTAGATGCGTGGGATGGTTTTGAAATTCTTTCTAATTTTCCAACTCTGTCATCGCAGTTCGAATAAACGCCAACAACATTAAATTAAATGTCTGAAATTAAACAAATTTTCTTAAATGTGTCGCAAAGATTTTGTCGTCCGCAAATTCGTTCGGTTCAAAAATGTGCATTTCTTAACATGCTACTTTCGAAGAAATCTAATGGCCATTAAGGTAAAGTTCATCAACGTAAGAGAGAAGAAATCACTGAGCCAGGAATCACGTGCATGTCGGCCATTCTATTAGACGACACTGGCTCTGCTAAGTGTAACGTAATCTCGGTACCTGAGCATCGCGACGCCTCGTTAACGACGCCACGAGATAATCGATATCCACCTATGGAACACAGCATCTATCGGATCGTGGCCACAGCTTTTCAGACCGCGTTCGAGATGAATCGACCCTCAAATACTGGCAACTGATTTTGATGCCATCTTCCACCAAGCCAACTGTAAACTGTGCCGAGTTACCTTCGATTCTAAGATTTCGAATATTCGAACTCGACTATTCGTTGCTAGTTTCTTTTTTATTAATAAGAAGCTACAGAATTGAATATCGTTGCTGGCCTGAAGTGTTATGAATTTTCCAAATGTGATCATTTTTATAGAACGTTTAGATATCATTTCATAATTTCCTTGTTAATGATAGCGGAGTTTTATATTACTGCCACTGCGAAATTTCATGAATTTTCCAAATTGAATTCTTCGTCAATTTGCCCTGAATAAAAATTCGAAATGCTGGCAACTGATTTTGATGCCAACTTCCACCAAGCCAACTGTAAACTGTGCCGAGTTACCTTCGATTCTAAGATTTAGAATATTCCAACCTGACTAGTCAATAACGTTGCTAGTTTCTTTTTTATTAATAAGAAGCTACAGGATTGAATATCGTTGCTAGCCTGAAGTGTTATGAATTTTCCAAATTTCATCGCTTCATATATTTGAAGGTTTAGATATCATTTAATAATTTCCTTGTTAATAGCGGAGTTTTATATTACTGCCACTGCGAAATTTCATGAATTTTCCAAATTGAATCGGCGCGACAGCGCACGCAATTCTTCGTCGATTTTCCCTGAATAAAATTCCAATGCGCACAAATTCTGACAAATGTAATTATCGTACGTCGTAATGCAGAAATGCAGTCGTAATTCGTTAAAACTTTTCTGCGCCAGATCGAATCACTTGGAAAAACAAGTACAAGACAGCGTATTCTGTTACTCGCCGATAAATCTACCATCAGCATACAAGTTTTCAAATTTTCAATCGTTTTTGTGTTACATACGCGAACGCGACGCTACTCGCGTATGTAATGGGCTGGTACATCGCCGCTGCAAACGAATTCTAACCGCGTTTTCGCCGCACAAGAGACGAGAAATCCTTTTGCCTGTGCCCGCTTCCACTTCCGGCTCGTTCCGTGAGAAACGAGAAACTTCTTGGTGATTAAAATTAAAGGAGAAAATTGGCGACCGAAAGGGGAGCAGGCGATACCGAATTTTCTAAACGTTTTCCAGCGATTCGATTCGATTCCGCGTCCCGCAAGTCCACTCGAACTCTGATCAACCGCCGGGCGCGATCAATTATCGAGTCGAGCTAACAAATCGTCGAGTTGGCCGCAAGTTTCGCCGTATTAAAATCTGATATCGAGTCGATGTTGCCGAACGTCGTGCTTCTCGGCGTGAAATTTTATTATTATCGTCATTTATCGCCATTTGTCAAATGCCTGGAAATTATACGACCGACGTTCGTAATCGTTATTTTTCTCGTGCTTCAAACTCCGCAAAATAAAGCACGCGTCGTGATTTATTTCTCGGCGACGCGTTGATTTTTGTCAGAAATTATCTTCCGCTTTCTGACTGCATCATCGACGACGATCTACTACGAACTTCCAGAGTAACTTTTCCATCGTCGCGCGAATTACTCACATTAATAAACTTTGTTTTTTGTTGCTCGAGGAAAATCAATGAAAAAGAAATACAATGATTAAACGGTAATTATCACATACGTAAACTGTCACGATTACGCTCACCACGTGTCTGGTAGAATGTTAAATATTTATATTTCTTCAATTTCTTCGTATTTCTTAAACTTTCTCGTCGTATCGTAACGTTGCTTCATATCGCTGATCGATAGAGTTTCGTTCACTGTAGAACTGATTATAGCGGACAAAAGGTGGAATAGCCCGGAAAAAAAATAAAAACGCCGAAACGTTCAATTGCGCAATTACAGGGGCGACCACCCGCGGTCGAAATAATTCGAATTTGTTAAATCACGCCAATTGCTTTCTACATTGCACGGTACAGCGTCATCAAGTCATTGAGACAAGATTTTTCCTGGCTGGGCGGATAATTGGCAAATAGCCCTCTATTTCTCAATTATTCCGTATCAGCGGTGCTCACGCTGCGCCGCATTAGAAATAACCAGATTATTATCATTAACGGTCTGATTGGATTAATGGACCCTCCAAGTCGCCGTTCTGCCATTGTCTCTTTAAATGTTTACCGTTCGGTCCGTGAAAATGACGATCGCGATTGCGGATTAAACCGGCTCGGCCATCTCCCGTAACCTGATATTTCCTGACACAATAAAGAAGATGTCGTTAGGGCGGTAACTGGTTTGTTCAAAGGAAAAAACCAAAGAACCGAGTACTTTGATTTACCTCGTTTAGGGTTCATCGTATACTGGGTGGGACATTTTGAACAGGTCAGCTGAATAACTGGCTTGTTTTCGAGGATGGGAGAAAATGCATCGGACCAAAGTTACTTGGTATCGGGGGGCTCATAATTTGGTATTGCCGATTTTTATACATGGATACTTTATATGTAGATATTATACATAGATATTTTATATGTATATAGATACGAAGGTCAGCTCTGTTTTTTTAAATGGAATATTTTTTTACTTGCATTCCGCTAGGGTGTTTCAGGGTGAATACAATGACCTGTTACGAAGGTCGTTCGAGGTCACCCAAAGTGAACTGCGATAGAAAAGAAACTGTCTCGGAGTACTCTCCTATCTTATCTCCTGTCTTCAAAAACAAGCGAGTTGTTCAGCTGGCCCGTTTAAAATGCCCCACCCTGTATACGTATATTTATATTTATCGACAGCCGTGCCGTGTCACTGAGAATGTGGCGGGAGAATTTTATCTCGAAGCTTTCATCCCGCTATTTGACGGTTCGAGCGATTTGACGAAACCTAAACTCTCAGACTTGGATCTAAAATATTCGAATGTGCAACATTCTGAAGAACTTCACAGCTTATTTTCCCGATCGTTTCGTCGTGATTGAATTGTTTCGAATTAAATGCACTGACAGTTTGTCACGTGCGCTGTATTATATATTAAACTTTAATCGCCATCGCCTAGAGAATGGGCTGCCTACAAATTCAACTTGAACGAAGAAACTTCATCTCTTCGTCGCTTCGAAGCTCAAACGCAAACACTAGATTTGCCCTTATCTTAGAACCGATCAAGAACACGTATCGAACAAACATCGGATTGCTCTATCCCCTGTTAATGTCAACGCCAAATAAAAGTTCGGCCCATTCGATTCATCCCTGCGATCCATCTCACAGAAGAATTGCCCCCGCACAGAGCAGTCGTCGAAAAACTACATAAAGCATTCAAACACGTGCAAACACGAGACGACACAAGGAGATCGGGAAACGTGAAAAGCGCATTAACAAATCAATTAGAACGCCCCGAGGGAGCAGCAAAACGTTGAAGTAACCCCGGTGGTCGGTGAGTTCGTTTGGCTGACCTCTTCCCATCACTTTTTGCCGCTCGAATCAAAGAATCTTAATGGTAATGCCGTCGATTGGCCCATTTACCAGCTCCAGCGTGCTCAGATTTCGCCACGCGAAAGGACATCCCTTCGACCCTCCTTTCTCCAACCCCTCCATCTTTTTCTTCTTCGTCGCTTCTCATCTTTTTTTCTTCCTCTTCCTTCTTCTTTTCTTTTTTTTTTTTTTTTTTGCTTTCTCGCCAAGCCACGTTCTCGAAAAGAGGAGCTCGCTGATTGGAAGGCTAATCACGCGCTACTCTCCATTACATTAATTAAAACTTAACTCTCAACTTCGCCCGGTTACCGAGGCTATCTTGTCCGCCTGCAACATTCTCCGGCTCGTTTTGTCCCCGTGTCAGTGGTTGTCAACTTTCCTGCAACGCTTGCGTGTCGATAAGGGGACAGCGTGCTGGTTCGTTGAGCTGTGGCACGGTTTCAGTGCGATTGTCGCGCGTTTGATCGAGTTTGATGTCTGAGGTGAGACATCGCGGCGAGCATCTAAGTTTCACACTGATGTTGGAACGTTCGCTTGAGAATGTTCAACAATCGAGCAATCGCGAATGCCTTGTGGATCTTTCAATTGAAAGAAACTGTGCGTTTTTTTGTTGTCGCGCGTTTGATAGAGTTTGATATTCGAGGTTAGACATCGCGGCGAGGACCGCGCTGATCTGAGTTTGACATTCATGTTGGAACGTTCGCTTGAGAATGTTTAACAGTAGAGCAATCGCGAATGCCCTGTGGATTTTTCAATTGAAAGAAACTGTGCGTTTTTTTTGTTGTCGCGCGTTTGATCGAGTTTGATATCTGAGGTTAGACATCGCGGTGAGGATCTAAGTTTCACACTGATGTTGGAACGTTCGCTTGAGAATGTTTAACAGCCGAGCAATCGCGAATGCCCTGTGGATTTTTCAATTGAAAGAAACTGTGCATTTTTCTGTTGCGTATTTAAGATGGAATTTTCTTGCTTATTAATACACGAGATTCTCTAGTTTTTGCATCTCATTCATTTTTGTATTTATGAATTTTCAACTCTCGAGCAGCAAACTGCAGATCTTTCGAGTTCCCATCGTACGAACGTTCAGTGTCTTAATTTATAGACATTGGAATTTGTTATATTGCAAAATTTTTAGTACTTAGATTCGTGAATTTTCGGATTTTTAAACAGGCCACTTTCTCCGTGTTGGAAACACGGAGTAGTCGAATTTGGAAATATTCCAAATTTCATTATTCCAGTCGTTTAATTTACCTAATATCAAATAATCGAGTTCCTTCATTTTCAAAGTTTCGACCGATCGAATAATACTGTTTAGTGCTTTTTACATTTCCAAATACTTTAATTTCCTAAACACTGGATTTCTTTAATTAGCGTTAAATTATCTAATAACGCGATTTCTCCTGCTGTCCAATTCCCTTGCAATAGCGATTATCCCAGGTTCTAATTTTCCAATTATCAGAATGCCTAATCCGAATGTTCCAGATCCTCGATTTCCTAATTTTCTAGTTCCCTAAATTCGCCAATCCAGAACCTCGGAAATACCCGCACAACTCGCTAATTTTTCATTTACCGAACTTTCTCAATTTTCATACGAAAACTTAATTTCCCTTGCTTAACCAAATTTCCTTTAGAAATTTATTACGCTCGCAAATCGTCCACCATTTCAGTAATAAACCGTGATAAACTAATTTTATGGCAAGAAAAGTAACTGGAAAGTGAATTTGTCGCTTTGTAGTCAATTTATACTGTTGCTGCACCGAAGACGTATTTTCTCAACGCCATTAAGTATACGACTGCATCGATCGATATTTCTACTTGAACGCCTGTCTGACTCTAAACGCCCATTTCTACTGCTCGTTCCTTTACCAGACGTAAGATACCGATATAAACCACTTACGCTCGCTCTCGTGTAAATTGCAAACTGACGATCGTTTAACATATTCTTAAATTAACAACGCGTCTCTGTATTTTATCATTTCTCTCCATTTCATTGGGAAATTCAGCTAAATGTTGTTAATGGAAAAGAAGAAGAAAAGAAAAGATACTTGTAATGGATGAAATGTTAGTACGAATCGAATTATATGAAATTCGCTGTGAAGGTGCATGAAAAATTCTTTTACACGGTTTTAATATACCAGTTTGCCGGATTTGAATGAAATTTTCTATTTCTATATTTCCCATCTTTCTGAAAGTTCGTTAATTTCTTTTATTAAGATACTGTCACCAGCTGTTTCGCAATTCTTCAAATCACGTTATTTTAGGATTCTAAAAGACTCTGACAGCTCGGTAAATTCGTATCCGAATGATTTACGATATTTCCACTGCGTTTCAAAATACGTCTGAAGATATCCAATAAAAATCGCGTTAGAAACGAGGAATTAAATTAGGCAGAGTAATTTCGGACAAACTTTCGTTCGATTCGTCGATGAAAAGAAGAAGTACAAAGGGTAACTGGGTAAAATACAGCCTCCAGCCTCGAACCGGAGAGACTGACGCTTCCGGTGCAACCCGCTGACCTTCCGCCAAGCTTCTCCTGCGTTTTAAACGGTCGACGCTCGACGAAACGCCAAAAATTAAGCGCCCAACGCTGTACACGCGTTCTCTGTTGTTGTAATCCTCGTGAAACTTTTTCCTGCTTCGCTTTTTCCACCTTTTCAACTCGCAACGTTTCTGATCTTTCCCTAAAGCGGAACTAACGCTGAGATGTACGTCTCGCAGTATTTAGGTTAATTTCCCCCACTCAAGTACCATCGTACCGTTAACGCGATTCCTTTGTTTACAGGAAATCTGCTCTTTTCTTTTCGAACGTGTAACAGTCTTGTTCAAATAATTTTTCGGAATAATAGAATAATTTTCATTAACTTTACAATAAATCCTTTCCTTCAGAAAATTATTTAATCCGGTAAACTACGAATAATTACAATATTCTATATCCTATGCCACGTAATAATTTTCTACGTATCTCGCATTTTATATTGTACACGCAATAGCGTGCATTTTCTATGCATTCCACGGCGTATAATTCGCAGCGACGATATGTCAAATTTTCAAAATACAAAATCCAGATTAAAATTTCTCGAGCAAAAAGACCGTGTAACAGAAAGATGTACGAGAAACAGTGACCTACTTGGACACAGGAAGAGCGAAACTTGGAGCACCAGGACGCCGTAAAATCGAGGAACAAGATAGCGAAAAAAGGGAGAAAGAACTTACGGAGAAGAGAACGAGGGAAGGACAAGGGAATTAAGATCCTGAGGAATTTCAGAAGAACCGTCATTTTGCTGGATTTTCGCGGTTCTCGACGATGGCTGATCCTTGGTCGTAGGACGCCGTCTATTCCGGGACGGCGAGCAACGATACCCGGCCAAATAGAATTTTCGCAAAGTGCACGAAATGATCTCGCTAACCTTCTCTTTCCCCTCGTTCTTCTTCGGCGCGGATATTAAGGTCACTCAGCAATATAAGAATCTCACAGAGAGAGGGAAAAGATAAAACGAAACGGAATAAAGGATCCTCATCTTGGGTCGCGTCTTATCGTTGATTATACTACTTTGCCCCGCAGTTTCATCGTCCAGCGGGCTTCCAGGCTTTCACGCGCCGACAGAGCAAATAAATGAAATTCTGATAAACAATTTCGGAATATTTCACCCGAGTTCGCCTCCGACCGCCACCGCAAACCGCCTCTCCGTTAATTTGAAATTTAAACGGCCGGCAAAATGAAAGAATATTTAATATCGAACGAAGCGATATGTAATACTAATGGCGGAGTAAAACGACGAAATTTTCAAAACGAACCGTTTGCTGCACAAGCGGCTGATTTTTACGGGCACTGACAGTGGGAATAATTATTGCGAGTTTGAAATTATATAAACGACAAATTATATAAACCTTCGGCAACTCGTGCGACCGATCGAATAATTCATTCTTTTAATTCACTTTGAACAATTAATTATTGTTTTTAACCAATTTTTAGTCGTATTCGCAAAATCGTTCGTATTCCCCGATATCTGTCCTCTTCAAATTACGCTTTTCTACGCAACCTTCGCTACTTTTGTTCAACTTTTAATTACAAATGTTATAAAAAAATGTTGCTCCTAACTAATTTCCTCCTTTCATCCATTGAGTTATATTATCGACACATGTCTACTAGAAATACTCTTACCTTTTAAATTCCACTGCAACGTAAATCTCAGAAAAGCCTAAAAATCCCGAATTTACAACGTCCTCCTATTTTCTCGACCCTTTTCTTCGAATTACGCCTTTTTCATTTTCTACGCCCTGGAATAGCGATCGCTGGGGAAAATTCTCGGGAATTTTCTGTATACGTTGCTCTTATACGTTCTTAAAAATTTCTCGGAATTCTCCGGTATCGAGTGAGGTTTTCTAATGTCTGAAGCGGAAATTCTCGTCTCTGGCCCGGGAGAAAAAGAAATTTCTAAGCGAGCAGGAGGCGGTCTTTCCCTGGCGGTAGCAGCTTATCGGTGATCGTCGCGGCTTAAAGGCGACGTTGAACGAAGCGCGCCCTGAGCTTCAACGCGATACCGGCGAGGACAGAAAGCGGCGACGCGCGTAGATACTGTCTGCTCGTACGACAGCGAACGCTCTCTCCGCGAAATTGGATCCTGGTCGTGGCGTAAGTTGCGGATAACGAGTGCTTGGATTTCGGCACTGGTGTATGCGGAATCGATAGTCGAACCGTGCAACCCACTCGCTTCTCTGCATTTCGCAACCAGATATTTTTCAATCGAATCCACTGGATTCTTCTGCATGGCAACGTGTCGCCATATATGGAACAATTTTCTATGCGTCTTTCTTGTGCTACTAATAGGGATTTCAATTTACAGAGAATGCGACAACTTGCAACATGACGAAGATAATTCCACAAAAATTATGCCCTGCCTTCTTCAAACGTCTTTAAACGCGTACAAAACATTTCAAGCTCTTCGAGTTACAACTGTCCGCAGAATTTGTATTCGACAAGTCGACTAAAAATCTTGTCTTCAAATGGAAACTTCGAAGATAATTCTCATTCCTTCACGGTGAAATATCACTATCAATTATAACATCGCAACCAGTTTCGAACGAAAACACTGCCTTGACCAGCTCCAAACCACGTACAACCTTCCTCAAACTTTCAAACGCGCTGCCCTAAAAACACCCTTCATTCTCCGAAAGCGAAGTATCAACATCAATCATGATATCGCAACGGCTTTCGAATAAAGATGTTCCGTCAAACGTCTTCAAACTTCATTCAACCCTTCTCAGCTTCTAATAAACCTGCGGTAAATCCAAATTACCCGCTTCCTGACAGCAAAATATCGAAGGAATTTCGCCTAAAGATACGACACATCCTCAAACATCGTCAAATCTCATCGAACCTGAACTCCTGATAAACCTGCCCAGAGATACCTCTCGTTGCCTGACAGCAAAATATTAACATCCATCATAATATCGCGATACGAGCCCTTGCACCATCCCTCCCAGTTAACCCCGAGCCCTTCCACCGCGGAATTTCGCCGGAGAAACGTTTTATACTGCGCTGTCGGTTGGCACGTCGCCTGGAGCGCTTTGTCGGAGGGTCCGGCCAACGAAGGGTGCAGTTAATTAATAAAAGCTCGGTGGCAGAGGGCCGGGGGTGGTGTCGGTGGCTGACGCGGATAAAGGGACGCGAAATACGATCCGTGCATCGCTTCATATCGACGGCCGCCTGTCGATACCTAGCCAAACGTTCGTACACACGTGCACACACCCACAGGCGCGAGGCGGATCATATCTCACTTGCAATTCAAACGAGAGAGGAACTCACATGTCCTGAAAGAGGAACATGTCTTCTTTGGTCTCGATGCAGCGGCCCTTGCTGGTCATCATGGACCCGTTCATAGTCACCAGCCCGTGGATCCCCGATTGAAACCAATGGCCGTTCCATAGCCTCGGAAACTCGCAACCTGCAACACACACATGCCGAAATATACACACCTGGTCGGCGCAGTTTTACATTTTTTTCATAAGGCCGATATGACAGTCGATAAACAAAAGCGCGGCATATAATCTGGCCTGGAGAATATGCAAACAAGAGGATAGTAGGAAGAGACAGAAGAAGAGATGAAAGGGCAAACTGTTATAAAGCGATAGGGTCTTCTGTGAGAGAGTTTTGGAAGGCGGTTGAATATCGTTGGGTTTGCTTGCTTTTGTTTCTTCGTCTTTGTCGCGCAGTTTTCGTTTGTGCCTGATATACGAGATCAGTTAGGTCATTGGGTCATTACCAAACCGTCGATTTTGACGCATTTCTGAGAAATTCGAAGATGCGAAAATGCGTAAAATTCGGATAACACGCAAAACTGCTAAGTGAAGGGACAATTCCTGTTTAGGTTTCATCGAATCGCATACATTTTTCTTATTTGAAAAATAAGCGTCGTCTGGTTACTATAGTACGATGTGAGAAGTACGAGAAGCTTTGTTTTTTCAAGTTTCGATTCTTGAATTTTTATGTCTCAATATCGTTTTCATCTCAACGCAGAAAAACACTTTTAACGTTTGTGCAAAAGATCTTCACGCGTACAACTGCTACGAAAAGTAAGCGTATCAATAAGAATTGACGCAGCAATCGTAAAATGACATTAATACGAGGGAAAAGTGTACATATATGATATCTTTCTCCCGCGATCCTCGAATGATATTTCCAAACCGGCGAGAATGCGCGATGTTCAATCTGTGACTTCGAATTTCATTATAATATAATATAATATTTCGCGGTGCGTTTATCAACAATAAAACGTAATATGCAAACGTAATGAAGTCGATTGTTCGTTCTCGGGCTATTATACGGAGAATTAATACGGAATACCGTGAAACAAAGGGTTAATGCAACGAAATATTCTACACCATCCAATTTTTTTTATTGCTTGTTACACTGTTTGCATTTCTAAGTAACGAGGTAAAAATTTAAATACTGTAAAATGAATCTCTCGCAGCCATTCGCGGTTAATAAATTAATTGCCATTATTAACGTGCTGCCGCAGAAAAAGCAAGAATAATAATTATTCGCAATATCTGCGTATAACACATAATTGCGCGTACTTTTCATATGCAAGAATAATTTAATAATATAAAATAACGTATACCGTAATAAAATATTTCCTTTCTTATTTCTACGATAAACTATAAGGGGACCATTCTGTCCCATTGTGCGTAGCTATGACAATTTCAACAATAAAATCACGGTTACTCAATATCCGTCAAATCCTTCGATGGAAACGCGTCTTGCAAAGATCAAGCAAGCGTCCATATACCTTTTGATATCAGATAAACATCAATTGCGCGAATAATAGAGATCCGCGCTATGGCCTTCGTTCGGAGTCGCGAGACGAGAATTATTAAAACGGAAGTCGTTACATCCTCCTGCCCTCGTCGACAGTGCGAGGAATTATCCTTAGCTCGCGCTGTCCTTTTAAACTGGCTGCCGCCGAAAGGACCAGCGGAACGGTAATTAATTAGTAATTATATCAGAACGGGGGAAAAGCGGCAGCAGCGTCGAAACTCGCCTCGATAACTTTGCTTTCTGACCTAACTCTAATTTCTGCTAATTATATCGCGGCCGTGTCTGCTTCCCTTCTCGCGACTTTCGCCACCACCACGCGCAGACTATCGCGCGCGACAGCCGTAGTTTTACAGTCTTCGGTTAGGTTAGCTCCACCTCTCGAGACTATCGTTTCCTTCTGTTTCTTCTATGCGCTTTCTTTTAGGGTGGAACTGTCGTGTCACGGGCAGGAATCTGTATTCGTGGGTCGAAGTTGAAAGGGATTAGGGGTGAAACAGAAGCCTGCTCCGGGGGATTTTTATGGCCTGCATCGATCGGCTGCTACAGGATTAGGAATTGTTTATTGGATTTTGATTATCACGCTGTCTTTTCTTTTCGTGTTTAGGCAATTTTCTTCAATTCTGCTGGAAGCAAATTCTCTTCGAGACGATCTGTATGGCGATCTCTGGCAGGTTATTGAATAATAATGATCGAAGGAATGCAGAAGAAATAAGCGTAGGTTCGTCGAACGATCGGAAATGTTTGTTGGATTTTAAATTATTTTTACGATTCGTTGATATACCGTCGGTTTCGGGTATCGTCGACTGTTGTTGTATGCGGTTTCTTTTATCAATTCTAGCAACTTTCTTCGTACTTCTGTGTCGGTTTTGCTTAACGTCTAAGGACTAATCGAAAATATTATTCATACCCTGAAGAAGATTAATAGCTACTTCTATATATATAGTATATATCGGCCTATGAAATTCAGATTTCAGAAAAACACCATTTCCATTTAACCTGGAGAAACCTTTCCTATATCTGAAGCTTCTACAAGAAGCAGTTCAATCATCGAAAAATCAGCCTTGCCCGAAAAAGTGCCATTCGCTCAATCTCCACCTCGAAGACAGTTCGAACGTCGAAAGAAACGACTGGAAAAAAGGTATAAAAACCTAGCGACATCGGAAGGGAGGGATAGCCGCGGAGATGCTCTCAAGAAAATACACGTCGTAAGAGCAGCGACGTTATAAAGCAATGACGATAATGGCCGTGGAAAGCGTGGCACGGTTCGCTGAACGCGACAACCAAAGCTTCCCCTTATCCTGGGCCAGACGCATCGCCTAGTACTTTTAAACAATTGCAGCGAATTTTCAAGCTGGCCGCGCGGTCAACGAGTCTCTAGAAGATTGGAAAATTCGTTTCCACGTTTCTATCGACATTAGACTAATCTAACCTCATTCTGCAACTTGTACGTTAAACTTCTGTTTGCTCACGCCATACTGCAAGAAGCCAATCTCCTAAATCAGATCCTTCGGCTCTACATCGTCACTCGGCATAAAGACTGGCCAAAGAAGAAAGAAGTCTGAGGATGTAACTGAACCTAACCTCACTTTTCGACCTGAACTGGACTTCCATCCATATTTACTCATGTGCATCATACATGTGATCTGTACATCTTCGTAAATGGTTCCCCATAAATGCATAAGAGTTCAGAATCTACTCGTAACAAGTTTCGTACTGTTATTAAACTAACCTAGCCTCATTCTGCAACTTGTACGTTAAACTTCTGTTTGCTCATACCATACTGCAAGAAGCCAATCTCCTAAATCAGATCTTTCGGCTCTACATCGTCATTCGGCATAAAGACTGGCCAAAGAAGAAAGAAGTCTGTGGATGTAACTGAACCTAACCTCACTTTTCGACCTGAACTGGACTTCCATCCAAATTTACCCATGTGCATCATACATGTGATCTGTACATCTTCGTAAATGGTTCCCCATAAATGCATAAGAGTTCAGAATCTACTCGTAACAAGTTTCGTATTATTATTAAACTAACCTAACCTCATTCTGCAACTTGTACGTTAAACTTCTGTTTGCTCATACCATACTGCAAGAAGCCAATCTCCTAAATCAGATCTTTCGGCTCTACATCGTCACTCGGCATAAAGACTGGCCAAAGAAGAAAGAAGTCTGAGGATGTAACTGAACCTAACCTCATTTTTCGACCTGAACTGGACTTCCATCCATATTTACCCATGTGCATCATACATGTGATCTGTACATCTTCGTAAATGGTTCCCCATAAATGCATAAGAGTTCAGAATCTACTCGTAACAAGTTTCCCACGAATGTATAAAAATCCGCGATGTAATTGTAATAAATTTTAGACAATCGTACAGAATAATTGGCGATAAACGGGATTTTCACAAACTCTGGAAGACAGAATGATCAAAGTCGATAGTTTCTAGTAAGGAGAAAGATAATCCCGTTGGGACATTCTCAGAATATTTCGAATATGCCGCTTGGCGACTATCTTGCAAAAATGGAGAATCCCCTTAGGGAGATCGGATTAGCCGGCAATCGATTCCGTCTCCACCAGTCGCGTTGTCTACTTGCAGCGAAGGATTACAAGTTGAAGACGTGGCGATTAAAAGTTGTTTCGGCCCTGGCATTTTGCATTTAATAAGTGCGAGTGTTTGGAAATCCTGCCAGCCGGCCGGAATCTTCTCGCGATTTCTCCGAACGTAATCCAACCTTTTCCTTTTCTCTTCTCCGCCTTTGTGTTTCTCCGCTTCCGTATACGCGTTTTTCTTGCCGCGGTTACTTCGAGGTTATTGCACCGGCAATGCAGTTCTCGAACGGTGGTAAGCGCGCGTCAAGACGCTTCAAGGAATGGAGCTTCTGTGATCTGTTCCGAGTTTCGCGAGAGTTGGGACGAGGAAACATCGGGATGGATGAAATTGTTCGGTCTCGGATGAATTTTCAGAGATCCCGAGGCGTCCTTTGATGCTTTCGCCAGCTGGAAGGCGATTAGGATGCAAAAAAACCGGGCTAGGACGTTCAGGTTAGGATGTTGAGAGGAATGAAATTATTAAAACGATGGTCGGGTATTTTTCTAAAGCGAAAAATAGCGAAGAAAATACAATGGCAGGGAATAATATCTAATTCTAGTCAAGACAAAGGAAACGACAGTCTCTTTGCTTAAATATATATGATACAACGCTAAATTGTCTCTCTGAAGCTAAAGACAAAATGTCGAATAGAAGAGAACCATACGATCGATGAAACTTGGATACCCTTTGTCCCCCACTTTAGATTCATTCTACGAAATGGTGTTCCGCAAACTCATCCTACAACAGAGCTGCTTTAATCCTCTCTCCTATTTCCCCATAATCGTTTCCCCGCGGTGCGTTCTTTATAGCGAGGATCACGACACGCGCGTTGACAGTGCGTGTTTCGTAGTTTTTAAAACCAACTGCTCGTCGTTGGATAGATGTACCGAGTGTCCCGTAATTGCCAGACCCAGAGGGCTCGTAAAGTCGTAGGCGGTGCATGCGACCAAATGTTTTGCGCGCAGAAGTTAGGTTACGACGTTCCTGGAAGATGTTACGAGCTGCTTGTTAATTTTCGGCACGTGATACGATCGTATTTTTCGTGGAAATTGAACTTCGAATAGAGTTTAATGAAAGGGCACTCGTTGATTTCCTGATCAGCCTAAAGCATAATGCGTACGAGTCTCGAAACAGGCAATTGGAAGGGACAATATCTTACGCTCCTTGTAATTTTAATCGAAGGTTCATAATTCTAGGATTCTGAAATTTTGTATCACACTCGAGTTACACTTGCGAATTTGATCGCCAGTTGTCCCAAGATTAGAAATTTCTAGCCTACGAATTCTCACAAAACTCGTGACTCTATACAAAAGTATATTTCTGAAATTTTTCCGAAGATTCTGAAATTTTGTATCACACTCGAGTTACACTTGCGAATTTGATCGCCAGTTGTCCCAAGATTAGAAATTTCTAGCCTACGAATTCTCACAAAACATGTGACTCTATACAAAAGTAGCCTTCAGAAAATTTATACACTAATATAACTACCAAACACCATGCAGATCCCATCAAAATCTGTTCAGAATCCGCAAAAGACTGCCACGGTGAATGCACGCGGTATCTACTTTACCGATCCGGCGGCGATCTTCCACCGGTCTAACTTTCTTCATATTGAAACACAGTGGAGTCTGGTGCAGCCCGTAAATCACTGCGGGAAAGCACGGAGAAGCTTGCGGAGCATGTGGCAGCGACTCGCCAGACGAATCAATCGCTCGTCAGAGGGCTTAAAAAATAGATTATCGAAGGTGGTCCAGTCTGAAAATTACCGGAACTCCGGCAAACGATTGGAAACTCTACCGACCAACGATTTCCAGATTAGGGCTCCATTTACGCGGCAGGTTAATTCGATTTTTATGTAGCGAGACCGTGGAAGCGTCTCGGCGCGGGGGTGGATGATCGAGGTTTCAGCCCGGGGAATAACTTGATTAAAATAATCTATCACCCTGGCGGGTGACAAGGGTGATTGGCTATCCGAGTTAAATATGATGGAGCGACCACTTTTCCATACACATACACATCGACACCGTACAATCGGAGACCTGGTGACCACCCCTTTCGCGCTATCTTCCTCTATCGTGTCGTCTCTCAGTATCGACAGAGGCAAATTGATTGGTAATATGTGGCCACTGGCCGTCCGCCTATCTCCGTGACATTTACCAACGGAAATGCCTCGTTTTTCCGATATCCGAGGCCGAAAGAGCCGCTGAAAGGGCTTTTACTGGAGGAAATGAATATTACACCGGTGTAGCGGCCGTAACTGGCCAACGGGAACCCGGCTTCTGATATTACAGTGGCCCCGCTGCAACGAGAGACTCGCGGCAGTCAACAGCTCCGACCTCTAGATCAACCTGCACCTATGAGATTCCGGATCTGCAGAACGCGTGCTTCCCTGCGACGTCGTTGCGAGCCTACGGCCAAGTTTCATCTGTAATCGACACTGGTTTGCTTGGAAATTCTGCTTCCATAGGTTCGCTCATTCACGAGAGTATTTTTCTAAACAGAGTCGAAGAATAAAAGCAACGACGGTCTTGCTGAACTGGTCAACGACTTTATGTTTTGCCGAATTGACACGACAAGAGGTTAAGAGAGAAAGAGACCAGGAATCTTGAATTATTTTCCTAGCGAAGATGATACGCCTCGCCGAAGAATGTGCAGAATTATTAACGAGGATGATGCTTCGATAGGTTCGCTCATTCGCAAGAGTATTTTTCTAAACAGAGTGGAAGAATAGAAGCAACGACGCTCTGACGATGGATGGCGACGGTGATGTGACTGGAATTTGTTTTGCCGAATTGACACGACAAGAGGTTAAGAGAGAAAGAGATCAGAGGAAGAATCGTGAATTATTTTCCTGGCGAAGATGATACGCCTCGCCGAAGAATGTGCAGAATTATTAACGAGGATGATGCTTCGATAGGTTCGCTCATTCGCAAGAGTATTTTTCTAAACAGAGAGGAAGAATACAAGCAACGACGCTCTGACGATGGATGGCGACGGTGATGCGACTGGAATTTGTTTTGCCGAATTGACACGACAAGAGGTTAAGAGAGAAAGAGATCAGAGGAAGAATCGTGAATTATTTTCCTAGCGAAGATGATACGGCTCGCCGAAGAATGTGCAGAATTATTAACGAGGATGACGCGGTTTGACAAAGAATACGGATATTATCCTGGCCATTATGAATGGATTACTCTGTTAAGGAGTCAGATCCTAAGAAGTTGTTAGAGGGACGCATCAAGGGGATACGATGAATTACCTTGTACTCGTGTATGTCACTGTCGCAGCAAACGAGCGCTACGATATTCGCCGTGCAACGTGAACCACGTGGTCAGTTAGCCGCAAGCGTAGGGCCGATCGATTCGCAACGAGACACGGGCGCGTTAAGAGGGTCAGTCCCCAACATTGTCACGAGCATCTCAACGCGGATGATTGGCACGATCATCTTTGATACGTCGGCTCGTCCATCGAATTCAGACACGCCACCTATTCCTATATATCTGTATCCGACGCTGTCACTCAGAAGGACCCGACTGTTTTCTACGTTGTGTCGCGCTCCAAGCCTCGACCGCTCAATTCTGAACTGCACTTGGCCCGCGCAACTCACAATTAGCTAATGATCCCGGCTCGCGCGCCATTCGTCACTCTCGAAAGCGCGTGTTTTCAGATTCACGGGAGACCCTTTTTCGCGATGCAGCAATTGCCTCGCCCGCTCCTCTCTCCTCTCTCTTGGGTTTCTTCTTTCCTCGCCCTTTTTACCGCCGATAGAATACGTCAGGGCGGAATATCTCTCGCGCGAGAAGCCGTGTTTCGGTTTCAGCGATGCAACCAAGTGGTCCGCGGCGTCGTGTTTTAATTTGCCAGGATTTTTTGTCTACCTCCGTTCTTGAGTTTCTTTTAGCGATAGTCTGACGCTTCGACGCGCGGCGGCTTCTTTCTCGGTATTTCCACGATTCAAAGTGGATCTCCGCTTTCGTTGGTCGCGGAAGACTCTTAAATTTTCCAAGTACGCGAGTAACATCTTGTATATACAGTAACATATCCGTTTTCTCTTCCGTTCGTTGTATTTTACATTCCCAGGAATTAGAAGCGATAGGAATATTTTGTATTTTGAGTTCTAACTTGACAGGACTTTTCAATTCCTGTGTTTGTAGCTTCTTTTGATAGATGCTGCTTCGTTTTTTCTTTTTTTTTTTAGAAGCGATAGAAATATTTTGTATTTTGAGTTCTAACTTGACAGGACTTTTCAATTCCTGTGTTTGTAGCT
>JACXIV010000085.1:512489-577412 GCA_014737475.1 Bombus confusus
TTTTTTTTTTTTTAGAAATATTAATAGAAATATTTTGTATTTTGAGTTCTAACTTGACAGGACTTTTCAGTTCATATATTTGTAGCTTCTTTTGATAGATGCTGCTTCGTTTTTTCTTTTTTCATTCTCCCAAATCATTGTGTTATATTTAACTTCAGAAATGACTTAGTTATATATTTCATTGGAGTTATTTGCTGGAAAGGGCGGATATACGTAAGCTAATGAAAATTGCTGTTTCAACTTCGTTGAAACCTGTTTTAAACCTTTTAACGTCCGGGTCTAAAACTGCAGTATAAAATAGTTAAATTAGAAGACCGCTTGTTTAACAGTTGAAACTTTGTTTAACTCCAAACCCGATTTCTTTCATTATCCATATTCTTTGCGTTTTTGCAAATATCGAAACATCATTTTGCGTGTATAATTTAACAGCAGAGGAGGAAGAACACCGTCATCGAAATAATTATTCCACGTTTTCAAAGCTGCAAAGAATTTCATTAAAACGTTGATTCATTATAGCTAGATATATCGCTCCAATAACGGACGTTGATAACGACAGAAAAATTCGAAACGAGTTCGAATATTCGTTCCACCTCCTGTTTCAATTTCCCCAAAAACTGGAACATTCATTACGTATCTGTAATTCGTTCTAACGAACAATAAAATCCTTTTATTGTTATATGTATATAGAATCGAACCTAGTCTAACGATACAAAACGTTTTTCCATCGTTCTATGATTCAACGTAGCATTTTCATTCGCTCGGAATATTTTGGAATATTTAAGAAAATATCGTTCGAGTTTGTCAGAATGCAACGGAAGATGCAACAACATTTTCGAATAAACAATTTCTGAAACAAAGAGCGAAAGGAAATGGAAATTATTTCAGACGTCTTTTCAGAGATTCTGCTTTGCGTATCTTTTCCATTGACTCACATTTTATTCCTTTTGTCCCTCCTTTGTTCGTAAGAAACAAAATTACGATCGATTACAGCTTTGCTGTTCGATAGAAGAACAGAAAACTTATTACTCTTACGAATGGACTGCTTTGTGAGCACAGTGTAACGCAACAATAAAGTCGAGTAGTGTTATAACGAGATTATGAAATCATAACAATAGGTCGAAAATAAAAGACAGAAAATTCATCCGAGTTGCGTCAATGAAGAATACTTCTTTTTTTTTCTTTTACAAGAAAGTTTGAAACGAAAGAAAGCTAACGGGAGAAGGAAAAAGCATTAAACTTCCGCTTGGTCCATCCTATACGCGTCTAAATTCACACGAGACGTCGGTGAACTAAATCGAAGGAAGACGCGATCACAGTGCGTGTAATTCACTGGAAAAGAAAGGCATACGTTCGTCGAGGTACAGGCCCATGGAAAAAAGGGGAAAAGGGAAAAAAAGCAGGCCGATCGGCGTGTTTACAAAGTAATTACATAGCCATCGGCACATACCGTTCAACACGCGCGCAAACAGCCCCAAATGGATTTTCCATGGGTGCAAAAACGCGAGGCAAAAATCCCGCATCCGCTGCGAATCGCGCGTTCAACTATTTAATCTGTACACACGATACGACCCAGAAAAAGCCAACGCAGCTTCCAAACTCGAAACCGAGGAACTATGTATCGATTCGTGAAAATAAGACACCCGGGAGTTTCTCCCTGTCGAATTAGAGCAACGTAGAAAAATGTCGCTTTTCACGTTTGTCAACGTATACAGATCCTTTCTGGTTTACAAGTTCAGCGAGCGAAAAATTGTCGTCTTGCGCGATTTTCGCGATTTTTAAATTTTTAAAAAACGTTCTCTCCAGTTTCCGCTATTCTATGCCACAGTGACAGAGAACTGAGAAGATAAAATAACTTTAAAAATAAATTTATTTTATAAACAACTAATAATTAATCGTTAATAAAAATATATTCGTAAAATAACTAAGATAACTTGCCTCCCATCTTCTCATCTAGTGGCAACAAATTAATAACGCACAGTACAATGTTATTTTTTACTCGCGATTGCGTGATTACGATAAATTACGTTCTATCAGATGCGAGCAAGTGTTTTGCTTTGCTTTCGAGCGACGACGAGCGTAAGGAAGGGAAGCTTCTCGTTTAGAGAGAAACTCAAGTCTGGCGTTTTGTAAATTGAGATAGAGAAGCGTCGTGACGATTTCGGAGCGTTTCTTCCTCGTTTCTTCGCGTCTCGTACTCACCCCTCGCGGCCTGCTTTCTTCCCTATTCCGCTACTGCACGCGCTACCGATCCGATTCGCTTCGTCGGAAATTAAATACACAGCCGAGCATCCCTTCTCCGGTAACCACAGCCTCTCCTGCTACTTGTTGAGGCTACGAAATGTTTATTTCGTCGGATGGAATACGTGGCGAGCCACCACGTCTATTTTAGAATGGAAATATTTTAGTCGGTTTCGGTCCAATAACACTGCAAAAATTGCGGTAAGTTGTACGAGTCTCCTTATACGCTGTAGCAGAAAACAAATTTTCCGCCGAATCCATGAAAAGGCAAAGGTAAGAACCATACGAGTCGTGCAAGTTCCATAGGTGGTCCGGAAATCTTTTCGTAGAAGCAAACATAGCGCGGTTTACGAATACACGAATTACGATATTCTTCTCTTTATTGTGGAATATGCCAGAAGTTCATCCATTTAACGAAAGACGAATAGACATGCTAAATATATAAAAATATATTTTACCACGTTTTAGCACAGCTTATGTACTGTTATTAAAGATTCGTGAAAGTGTCGTCGTTTCGAAACGGGCAACTATTTTCGTAAATATGAGAAACCACGTTGCCTGTCTGCTTACTAATTTCTTTCTGATTCAAAGCAAAGTCGAGGGTGAATGTCCCAAGACTCTTTCAGACTCGCCCCTCCCATCGAGTCTCTCTTATTTGAATATAGACGAGGGTTAATTTTCCTGTCTTTCCATTGAAACAAGTCATTTTGCTAAACGAGATTATAACAGAGCAATTACTCGAGTCCTTTCTAGCAATAAGAAAGGGATCTTCAAAAACTTGAAATTCGATTCTAAAAGCCGATTCGACGAAGAGAACTATTTTACAGGAACCAGCAATTATCGAGCCATCAGGCTCGAAACAACGCCGCGACACTAATTAAAACGCCAAAAGGAAGGCCACGCTTTGACAAACAACCTTCCCAACCCCCTTTCAGGTTCATTAAACGTTCCGCCATTTAGCAGCAATGCCGAGGAATTTATTAGACCAGCCAGCCTCGATCGTCTGGCTCGATGGAAAAACGAGAACGGCTAATTATTTGCCCTCCCTTGGCCCCTTGTCGATCGTGTCACGCACAAACCACCCCCGAGACCCTTCACCCTTTCTTTCTCTCTTCACCCGCTCACGCACGAATTTTGCGGAAATAATAAGGCTTCGGGCGATTTTCCTTTGCCACGTTGTATTCTCTTTGTATTCTCTTTGTATTCTCTTTTTCGTTGTATTCTCCAACGAAACAAAAAACCAGACAAGCGACAAAAATTTCCCGCCGATCAATATCTAACATTTGTCCCTCGAGATACTGAAAATTACTAACCGTGGCGTGAATTAAGTTTCAATTTGTTTCGATACCATCGCGCATCGTGTTTTATTTAAGTTTCGTTTAAAGCGAAAGAGAGAAGTTCCACGTACGGAGAATAGCGAGTTTTATTTTTCGCCAAAACGTAGGTAAGTTTTTCTATTAATATGAAAAAGTTGCCGTTTCATCTCGCAGATACATAAGCTTCTATATCGATATAGGAAAGTTTCCGTTTCCGTTCGAACATACACGCTCTATATTGATACAGAAAAGTTCCTGTTTCGTTTCAATTACACACCCCATCGAAAGTTTAGTCGCTAAGTGCTCCGTGGAAGCCAGAAATTAAAAAAAAAAAAAAAAAAGAAAAAAGCGGAAAAATTTTCTCTAGCCATTTTATCTGCCAAAAAAGACACGGTGGGTCGTCAAGGTGAGGGGGTGGCTCGGGGTGGGCGTTTTCAATATCTGCTGTATTTCCGGCAGCATCGTTTCCACCCCTCTGGATATCTGGCAGGGGTAACATTGTACGCACCCCGTCACTACATTTTAATATTTCAGCATTCAATGATACCCCCTCGTCCGTTACTCGCCACCCACCCCCTTCACTAAAACGCACGCAGATGTGCTCAACTCGTATGAAGAGTTTAAACGTGATATGTGGTGGATTTCAGATGAATATCTAGGGAACTAATTGGGTCCCTTAATAGGGCAGGTTTATGGCAGGGGCTGATTGAATCATGAAGTGGGCAAGAGTATGTGATTTTAGGGGCGAAAAATGTGTGTGTCTGGAACAGGATATCGTTCAGGACACGTTGTGTATTTTTTCCTTTTATTTTAAAACAGCAAAGAGAAATTGCTAAAGGATGGTTCCACATAGGTATCGAACAGATCATTAACTCCGAGTAAAAACGCTAACTTGTTGTAAATGTTAAACGTAAAATTGTTAACTCGAGATAGACGAAGTTGACCTTGCTGAATGGTCCATGGAAATTTTTACGGATACTCGGGATTATTACTAACAGTATTTTGTCTAATATCATCTATTCTGTACATTACATTTTTATTATAATATAAACAGACGATAATAATAAAATTACTGTTATTTATATAACAAATAACAAGTAATTAAAGGGATGATAAAACAAATTCGAAGGATTTGTCAAATCGATTGGACGAAAGGGAGGGAAGTCTGAAGTTATTTTTGAAAGTAACAGAGGTGGACGATTTCGCAGGACACAGAGGGTCGTGAGGGATTCAGGCGATGTTGTAACGGGACGATAATCGCATTGCTGACTAATTCGTGCACTGTTGTGGATATGCTTCGATACGAATCACAATGGATTGTATCAAAGGGAATTATCAAAGAGACGAGAAACGAGCCTGCCGAGCGAAATTAATTCCCCCGACTAACCTTTATTTATTGAAACCGGAAGACGATGGAACGCCATTAGAGAAACCACGAGCTTACAAGGAGAAAACCATATTACTAAATTAATTCCGACTAAACGACTGATATTTTTCTCATCTTTCCATTTACAATTCTACGCAATTTTCCAATGCTTTTCTCTCTCTCTCTCTCTCTCTCTCTCTCTCTCTCTCTCTCTGTCTGTCTCTCTGTTAGGCGTAGCAATTTGTACGAGTCGTAACCTGTTTAAACGACGAAAAAGAATCTTTATTGCAATCTCGATCGCTTAACGGATCAATTAAAAGAGCACGTTGCCCGTCATTAACATAATCAGCGGCAATTAATGCGCGTAACGGCAGAGGCAAAGGCGGAAAAAATAAAAGCAGAATGGAAATTTCATTGCTGCATCGCGCGATCCTTCCTCCGAGTAATCACTTTACCTTCTATTCAATTTCGTTCCAGTAATTCCAAATAACACGCCGGAAAATTACACGATGACGATCACGTTCGAAAAATCTCTGCTCCGCTACAGCTATGGTCCGTGCGAGCATCAAACGCTTCGATTCTCAACGTTCAGAATACACTGCCATCCGAGCTTCTAAATATTCTCCGCTGTGTCGACGCGATATGTCATCGAAATATGTAAACGATAGTGTTCGAGCGCAGTTGAAAATTAACTTCGCCTCCTGTCCATCATCCGTCAAACATCTGTCAACGAAGAATTTCGGGGAAAGTTTGAGCCTCACTGGCGGTCGTTATATAAAATCGCCGGGCGAGCACGGGGAATTCGGAAAGGGAAAGGAGGCAAGCGAACCCGGGCCGGCCCAGTCTCTCGCTTTATAATGCACCCCTCTGCCATAACTGTATATTTCACGGATTCACCGACTAACGCGGCCAGAGAATCCCAGCACAGGGCGTATTCAAATGCTTCCACTCCCTCGAATTGTGCGTTGAATCGTGAATTATACGCGCCTCGTGCGATACTTCGACGGGATTTGCTGCGGATTGCGCGCGAGACTTGCCCATAAACGCGTGCCCCTTGCTTGCCACCCGACCAGCAATATCGTTCTTTCCACGGAGAAGCATTTTTTCGCTGGACCTGTTGGGCTTCCGCGTGCAGATTTTGCCCGATGGCTGCGCGATATTGCGAGCTTCCGCGATAGTGTGTATTTTGCAGACTTCTCTGAATCCCGGGTTAGCGTCGTAGGGAAATTTAGGGACTCGCAAGATCCGAATACGATTTAATCTGCACTTACAGCCGAAACTCCGATCGCCACTTTCGGCAAGCCGGATGAAGAAACGCGAAAGAGAGATCGAACTCGATACGAATAACGTTCCCTCGAAGGGAAAGCCAAGCGATCCTCGAGTGTCTATTTAGAAGTCATCGACGCGCTGCAGATGACCAATTATCTCCGAGTAACCTTCGCCATAGTCTACAGCCACACTCCCATTACCGCTTTCAAGGAGAAGAAAAACGCGAAAAAAGAGACGCAAGCAAAAGCAATATTAAGAGTCGCGCCTGCGAAAAGAAGTCTCGACCGAGCTGCCACCGCGAGGCAACCCCCAAACAGTTGCGGAAAGTCTGAAGCGCCGGCCGGCCGGCAGGCACCTTGGTCAAACAAAAGCACAGAGAATAGGAGAATCGAGCAGGTCGTCCAAACACGGTGGAACGTGATATTCGTGGACGAGGCTTGGAAATCCATCGGCAACTTTCATTAAGCCTCGCGTATTAGCGCCTCGCCACGGGGCAGGGTCGTGGTTATAAATAACAATAAGGGCCCGTGCGGACGGCAAACATCGTAAAACCTTTGGTAAACACGGGGATGGCCTCGGCCCTGCGAGGAATAAGTTCAGACGTTGAGACGAGGGGGTGGCGACGCGTCATGAGACCACAGAGTCTGGGATATCGCTTCGTGGCCGGAATACACCGAGCTGCAACAGCGTGCACACGTTGAAATACGAATTGGGAAGCGTGCTTCGTGGCGACTCGCCGGGATATTCCGATTTAGCAGCGGGCCAAATATACGCTGGCTGCGTGGCACGGCTGCTTTATGGGGAAACTGCAGGGAAAATGGGTTTGCGCCGGTAGCTGCCGGCGACTCGTGTCAATGCGAGATTGAGATTGATCATTCCGCCGTTTATAATTGACGCTGTGTACTTCGGCGGCGGGGACAGAGAGAAACTGGGTGGCCTGCACCTACGAGAGCTAGAGGCTTTATTTCGCGGTGCTGAATTTCGTGGCTGGCGCGGAATCAGCTTGTTTTCTGACGACCTGTTAAGCAGAACTAGCCAAGAGTGGACATTTGCACACATTTCTCGAAAGTTTCGAACGTCTGATTTCAAAATTCCCATGGAACGTCAACGACTACCGGCGCAACGTTCGCTCGCTTAGTGTCAAACTCGACCAAACCCCAAAACCCCCTCATCCAAACAACGCATCCTCCTGTCTTTCGATCCAAGTTCCACGAAGATCCGCAAACGAGAAGATCGCGAGGTTCCATAACAGCTTTCGAGTTACACCGCTGTTCGAAATTATTAAAATCGTAACAGGAGCCGGGCAACAGGCCCGGTCCGTCATAAACGAGACCAAGACAAAGGCAATAACCCGGCCAGCTGAGCTCTTCCAGTTTTTTACGACAGCGTGCATCGTAAGAGAGGAGCGGCGTAGCGATAGGATCAAGTACGTCGCGGGTAAGCTCGGCACTGGAATACCGAAATAAATACGACTGTTATTATTATTATATATAGCGATATGTCCGTATCTGTTGCTCCGTAGAAAAAGAGACGATTCGATCTAACAGATAAAGATACATAGAAATTACGTAGCGTCGAAATAAAATAGGCTGGCGTTCGCTGTTGAGAATTAACCTGATCCCATCGCTAGATGGCAGGCTATTTTTACGATTGCACGTTTCATCGGATCACGAGGATCGCCACGGAGAGCCTGTTTACGATGCACGCAACGCAACGACCAGAAGAGTATCGACTGTTCCGCTAATTTATGTGCAGGCTGTGCATGTTTACACTCGTTCCGCGACACTCGCCGGCCAGGAGTCGGAAACACTGACGGGATTATCGATTAGGCGCTGGTGAATATGAGTAGCGCCCCGTTCAAGCGACAATCGAGCCATCCCGTGTCCCGCAAGCCGATGAAGAGTCGAAACCTAGCCGATGCTCGCTGCCGATAATGTAAACTCCCCATTATTAACAGATTGTTTGCCGAGATACGGGGCCAGATTGTTGATCCAACACGAGTTTCAGGAGTTTATAAAGGCGCGATTAGCGTTTCTGATCGGCCCTTTCATCGCAGAGTCGTTAGTTACTTGTTTAATAGCACCTAGCAGCTAGGGTGGCGGTAGTTGGCGCTTAATAATTGGCGCTGATTTGGAAGACTCGGTCGCCAAACGTGAAATATGGGTTACTGGGTATCCGTTATGAAATTTCAGGATAGGAAGATTTACTCTTGTTAAGGTTGCAATGTGCTTTCGTCGTTTTTGAGAATGCTACGAAGCATCAAACTTCTGGATTTTTCAAGCAGGTTTATTATTATTTGCGGGGTAATTTTTTGTAACGTAGCTGTGTCATTTGTAACATTGCAATGTAATTTTGTAACTTTCGGGAATGTGGACGCGAACAGGATCGGATAGTCGATCTTTAAATCATTTATTAGAACTTATCTAGGCTAACGTCGTTTTTGCGAATGTTACGAAGCATCAAATTTCTGGATTTTTCAAGCAGATTTATTATTATCTGCGGGGTTATTTTTTGTAACGTAGCTGTGTCATTTGTAATATTGCAATGTAATTTTGTAACTTTCGGGAACGTGGACGCGAACAGGATCGGATAGTCGATCTTTAAATCAAACAACGATCGCCTAATCATTTATTAGAACTCATCTAGGCTAACAGTAATTAATACCTAATTGATGTGTTAATTTGGGCAATACCATTAGTGGGGCTTATAGTAATTACTCCGACATAATTATGTTAATAATTGGACGACGTAAACCGTGAATTCTCGCAAACGAAGAATATTTATTATTGCTCGTGACCAGACTGCGAAGTTCCTGCAAATTTCTAGGCAAAAATTTGTTTCGCTCGTTCGATGTTGTAAGGAATATTATACTTTGAATATTTCAGATATTCTCCCGCGTACGCATTCTGTGCACTCTCGCTTTAAATTTCTCACAAGCGCGCGAACATGTGCAGTCCATCGAGAAACTACAATTTTAAGGGAAATTCTTCAGGTCTCCAAATTTGGCAAATTTGTAGATGGGAAAATTGAGCAGGAAAAAGAAATTTCACGCGTTGGCAGTACTCGTGGAAGATTAATACATCAAAGAACCGAAAATACAGCTGGCAGAACTAATTCAGAAGTTTCGAAAAATGCGATGAAGACGGCTGGAAACGTGCTAACACCTTCGACAAGTTCTCCTAATCCTTTGCAGCAGCACGCACGCAAATTGCCTGGACTCGGTCGTCGCACGAAATCGGATAATTTCGCGTCTGTTTCTGCTGCAACAACGGCGGCAACTTGTTCGAAGCGTGTCAGACGCGTATCCCAGAATGGGAAAGCGGAATAGCGGCTGCTTTTGTTTAAAAATAAATCGGCTTCTCGCGTTCGCCAGCCACATAAATTCTCTTCTGAAAGTTAACGTTTAAAGATACCGAGCAACCTTCCACGAAGACTAGCGAACTCCAGCAGCTTCGCAGATCTTAGTCCGCTTGACAGAATTGGAATTTCATCATTTTTTAATTGGAAAATTCATAAAATCGAGAAAAGGAATTATATTAGATCATTTTCCTCGTTGCATTGATTTCTCAAATCATAAAAATCATCCTTCTTGAATCTCGCTTTCGTTCCTGTACTTATTTCGAAGAAAATTTTTTAACGATTTTTAAATACGCGAACAATTTGTTTTTTTTTCTCTGATAAATTTCCTCCGACACCCTACGTGTAACAAATATAACAAATAAAATAATAAAAATACACATGGTAGTTGGTGACTGTTGGTACAAGCGGAAAGGGGCTGATTCTACGCGAAAAGAGAAGTGGAAAATATAGAATAAAAAAAATAGAATAAAAAAAATATAGAATAAAAATGTCGGATAGTAAGTTAATAGATAGGAAAACGCTTCGGTCACGTTGCAAGTGTTTACCAACGTAACGTCGATCGAGACAACGATCTACGGTGAGATCCGTTATAACGAGACGCGATAAAGTGACGCGTGCCGAGCGAAAATTCAAAGTGGATTTTCTCGAAAACGAAGCCTCGAACGAAAAATTTTTATTCCACATTTTCGACTTCTTCTTTCGCGTAGAATCGCCCCCTTTCCGCTTGTACCACCAGTTACCAAGCACCCTGTATATAAGAAACAGCAGGACACGCAAGGTCCATGAATTAAAATTACAGTTTGCAATTGCACGAAACGCGCACAAACTGTCGCAACTAACCGACGATGGTATTTAATTTTCGACGTTGCGTCTGATAAACTATGGGTTCCTCGGAAACACACCAGGATCAAAGCTCTCGCGTTATTATAATATAATTAATTGACGGACAAGCAAACACGTAGGAAACTTCGAATCGAAAATTCACAATCGAATAAACCAACGCAAACAATTTGTTGCTCGTTACAAAGAACAATCGCGAATAGACAAAGTAGTCACTGAGGCGTTAATTTTCCCGAATTAGAGTGCCTATCTTGTTATAGCGCGTTTGCCATCCCTTTATTAAGGGGTGCAAAGGCGCGTCCTGCCTCAACATCCACTTGGTTAATTTGGTTTAGCCAAGTTCACTGTTCGTACGCGGTCGACATTTATAATATTCACTTTATGCTTGTGCGTTGGCGAAGTTCTTGCACGTGTTATCGCGACGGGAATACCGAATGATTGCTCGCCTGGCTGCCATTTCGAATTCTCCAAATGCAATTTCAACGGTGCACCGTTCGACGTCTAACAAAGGGGCTCGGTGGAAAATTCGCAAAAATCACAAAGGTATTTGAACAGTCGATTATTCGTTGTATTAATAAATCTCGATATTCAGCCGGTCTATATCGGTTCGCGTGTTGGATATGGTACGCGCAAACATCTGCAAACGTGATTCTTCGTGTCCTTCGCTTCGGTCAAAATCCACCAAAAACACGTCGGAGATCATTTCCATCGTGAAAATATAAAATTGCGGTCTAATTTCGCTAACCTAACGGAAAATTCTTATACCCAACATACGTTGATTGAAACGTGAATTTTTCATTTTAATAACTCGAGCACCAAATTGTTACTCGATGCAGCAATCGGGGCAATTTCCAGTTTCCACGCTCCAATTACAAATTCCTTCGGAAATTTTTGTCCAAGTCCGCCCAAGATACTCTGAAACCTATAAATAAAGACGAAGAACGGAAAACGGAGAATCTCCGCGAGGATTTTATTTCTCCGGCAAGGCGCAATGATGTAAAAGGCGTCGTACCGAAGCCAGAATTAACCGAACCTTAGCGCGACACGAACGAAGTAACTGGAAAAATTCGAAATTTGGCTGCCAACCTCGCGAACCGGAAAACAAAGAAACTTCTCGAGAATTTCATTCTCCATTCAAGTACGTGGCACAATGGGCTAGCAGAAAATAATAATTGCTGCTCACTGAAACGAGGTATAGATTTCTGCGTGTTCACGTTGGCTTCAGAGCGGTGTTTTTCTTTTTTATTCTTTTTTCATTATTTTATTTTTTTTTCCCACGTAGACCAGCCCGGACGATTGTAAATTAATGCGACTAAAACAGCGGCGGCTCGGTAATTGAAACGCATGGAAAATTTCGTCTGGCCGTCGAATAAATTAATTAATACGTCGGTAAAAACGTGGCTTCTGGTTCGCCGTGCGATGCCGAAATATAACCGGCTCTGGAAAAAAAAAAGGCTTGGGGGGTTGAAAAACCTGGGGTGGGCAAGTGATCGTTGCTAGATAAATTCCACGATTATACGCACGCTCGTCTGTATTCAAGCGAAAATAATATTCGCGATCTCGTTGTCCCCCTGCGGATTTTTATTACCCTTTGCGGGATTAAACGACGCGTTTCTGTGTTTACACGTGCACGCGGCGGAAAAAATGTCCCTTTTTTATGGACCGCCGTCACAATAGAAGGGATGGGGGTGTAAATAGCCGTGCGATTATTCTGCCGACGAAATATGGAATTTTCATGCGATTATCTTTATCGCGTTCGTCTGCTTGGCTAGGGTTACGTTAAATGAAACGTGCGTAGTCTTCGGTGCTAAGATATATAGGGTGCTTCGTATAACGTAGCACTGCGAATTCGACAAACATTAGTCGACTAAGGATATTTTTGGAAACAGGCTTTTCCTTTCTCAGATCATCGATTCTCCATATTTCTCGAAAACGGAGCGTCTTACGAAACACCTTTATTCTCTAGCTTGGAAAGTATTTTTCCATCTAGAGTCACCCTATTGCTTAGTCAGCAGAACCGCAGTCGCTGGAGCATCCTGCGCAGTTTACATCATCGCGTTACGTGCGTCAGACGACGCCAGAGAATAAGATTAGATACTAACACGCCACTTTGGTCTGTAAAAATATCCGGAAAACTCGCAGTGTATCTCGTTCGTGCACAGTACAGCAGTGGAAATGTAGCAGTAACCACTAAGTCGTAGCATAGTAGTAGAAATACATTTCGTCGAGTTTGTAACGTCACCCAAAACAGAGTGCGACCGGCGCCGATCGCTCTTAACTTCAAGAAACAATCGACCCAAGGAAGGCCGCAAATCTATCATTGGCAAACTAGGACCACTAGACCCGCACATGTCATCGGGCCCAAGAGCGGTCCTTAAAACATTTCCTTCGGACCATTGTTCATTTCTGGAAAGCACGGAGACAGCGGATATTTTCTCACGCGCAAGGCCACCCAGGATTCACGCTTAAGGGGAGACTTCCTCCACCTACCTCCGAACAGGAGACTCGTACTAATCAATCATCATCTTTAATTTTAGCCCCTCTTGGTCCAACGAATATCACAATCCACGAATCCGCTTTCCCCGTGCTCAAGACACACCCCTGTACGAATTTTCCTACTGAAAGTCAGTCTTATCTCCGCCAACGAAACTGTACGGTGTTCAAAATAAAGTCTACCTAAAGGTGCATAATTCTTTCCCAATTTAAAACCCACCTATTTTACGTGACAAGTTCAACTTCCAGTTTTCTAACCTTGCCAACAATTATGACGCGCAATTCAGATTACATAATCGAGTTGGTCGACGTAATGCCGGCCGTTTGAATCAATCAAAGGGACACGTAATCCGGAAACGAACGGCGTAGCCAGGTCCGCTGATATTACGTCGGATTTCCTTTTAATTCAGCCGCGAACGAGCAGCTTTATTGGAGCGTAAACGTAACGCGATCACCAATTACATCGGCGGCAGTTTCTTGGTATAAAGCCGCGATGAAGCTCGCGTATATGGCCGTGCCGCTCATATCCGCGAGATTAAGGCGGATTTAACGAGCTCGTTAATCTATTAGCAACGCCATCGTCCAGGGCGATTCGAGGGCTGCGCGCGTTTCCACGAAACACGGAGACACGGTCCGGGCCATTGCCTCGTTTCCACTGAAAACTCGCAGATGTTTCGTGCACTATACTGCAATAACGTTCGTCGAGAGACCGTGAAGCGAACGTACATTTGCTCGATCTTGCTTTCGAACAAAACGTCGATAATTACAATAAAGTCGAGTCGAATCATATCGGTAACCAATCGTATAATTGCGGTATTATTTGTAACGTGTTGACGATAGTTTTGAATATTGTTAAACATAGAAGTTTATATCAATCCTGTTAATTCAGCGTCATAGTCATTTCAACCACATCTGATATCCTGATAGAAACAGGGGGACGACTGGTTCGTGGCGTCGATTATCAAAATCGCAACGAGAATTTACGGCTATCTGTGTGTTGTTGACACCACGCGTATAATTCTGACAGTAAACAGTCTTGCCGCGGAGCTGTTTGTCATTTCAGATCGCCCTAACCAACGAAGGAAACGATCCTGAGTTTATTCGGTGTATTCGGGTGCGTTTTAGAAATTAGAAAACGTGGACACGGAACTCTACATATGAGGGAAATTACGAAATCTGTAGTTTTATCGATAAAAGGAGGATGTTAGGTTAGTTCGTGGTACGTAGTACGAATACGATATCTTGCGTCCTATATTTTACTTCTACTTCTTCGTGAGAGCGTAATAAGTTAATTGACATAAAAATTTCACGCCGACGAAATTGCTCGAGTTGATAACCTTCGTTAGAACACCTCAGATTCGAAGCTTGTACGTGGACTTTCGCGAGTGACTACCGGTTTTCTGAATAATTGAGAGTTTCAGCGCCCCATTCGAGATCCATGAATAATTATCTCGATGCGAAACACACTACCGGTTACCATAAAAACAGCCACATATTTCAAACAACGTAAATATCCTCCCATTGCAGCCATATTTCACTAAAAGTATCATGTTTCGCCGACGGCGGAATAACGAAGCTGCTACAAACTGCTAAATTGCTCTAAAGAGAGAAAATATTATTCGAGTAAAGTGAAAATTCCTATCGACGATTATTTCCTCGCAAGACCAACATTTTACTCGGCTCTCTTAAATATTCACACGGCGACAGAAGCGCGGCAATAAATTACAGTTAGCCGCTGGCCCCGGTATGTTTCTTGCATTTCTCTTGCCTGTTTGCCCGCGAAAGACGAGCCGCCAGGCACCGCGAGAGGACAACAGGCAGAACGAAGAGAAGAAACTGCAGGGCGGGGATTCGAAACGTTCGTCCTGCGAGTTTCATACACTTAGCCGGGCGAGGATCGCGTGGCGATCGATGCGTCTGCTGCGAATTTATGCGAGGAAAGATGCACTGCACGCAGCGAGAGAGAGAGAGATTAGAATGCATAAACAGATCGATGTAGAAGGGAGAGCAAAGTGGAGGGAACAGGTAACGAGAAAAAGGGAAGCGCGAGACCGGTTAAATTTAAATTCTCCGGGAATGAATGGCTACGAGGGAAGAAGAAGAAGAAGAAAAGAGAGATGAAAGAGCGAATCGAAATGGAATATACAAGGTATTGTAATGCATTGCATTATAAAAAATATCAAGGGAAGGAAGAACGACGAACGAAGTTATTTTAACCCTAAAGGAAACATTCAAGTGTGAAATTCCTCTTTCTATATCTTCTCACGCGTTTTGCCACCCTCTTTTTCCACTTAAATAAGCTTCTTTCTTTGTGCCTCGGCGTCAAGTTTTCTTTCAGAAATCAAACGGAACTTGGCTTTTGTGCCACCTTATTTTCTAACTATGTGAAATTTTTACAGCTGCAAGTCGTCAGACAACATAAATAAATTGCTAAGGCCTCGGTGTTTGAGATAGTTTCCTTCCAACATTCGTAGCGACTCGATGGTTCAAAGGACTGGAACGCGATATGATTGTATAAAGTATTCTATTATAGCACTTTACTCATTTTATTACTTTATTACATATATCTATATTATATATAATAAAGTAGAACATTTTATACAATCATATTGCCTTCCAGTTGTATTGAATCATATATATCATTTGAATAAAAATTTCGTGAAAAAGTAGGACACTTTGGCTGTACAATGTTTTATTATTACGCATCAACTTCAAATGTTCAGTTAAAAACATTTTTAATTAAAAGAGAAAGGAATCTGAAGCATCAAATAAATTTATACAACATACATTAAAATACAATATCGTCGCAAAAAAATTACGAATAACGTACGAATAAATTATTTATAGATATCCCACTTTCTAGCATGCTAAGAACTTGGTCAAATCTGACGAAAGTCATCAAAGTTCGTGCCTTTTGAATGGAAGGAGTCATTAAAACTCTAGTTCTTCAATTAAACAGATTCTAAGTGTTTGCCCCATTTCGCGTCAGGGATTTTAAATTGAAGCAAAAAAAAGGAGAAATTACTTGGTCAAGGAAAAGCAGCGGCTAAATCTAGAATCCTGTGTAATTAAAAAATTGCCTTATTACTCAGGAAAAATGTTCTACGTTAATTTTTAACCTTTATAACGATTCACATACACGTATGAATGTCTCTCATATAAATTCTACGTAACAATTGATATTCGATTGAATCGTATATTCGATCACGTTTTATATCAAATTCCATGATAATTAATAATCTACTTTGAATGGAGCGAATTTCATGAGGATAGAATACTTATCAAATAGTAATTTGACTCAAAATTAAGAGGAATTAAATCTTGAATAATTGATATATTCGAAGTTTTCGACGAAAAATATTTCATGCTTTTATAAAAATTTAATATCAGTAAAAAAGATATTATTAGCAAGGATTGTTAATTAATTCTCCGCTAGTTCCATCGGGATTTGTTATTTAATTTTACTCCAGCGCGTTTCGATATTTCATTTGATTAAAATCACAATAAAATATTTTCATAAAATCTTGTCCGATTTTATTCACCGTTAAAGCCTCTATTTTCGAGTACTCTAGTCTTCTTTGCAATATTTTATTATCACTGTACAAAGACCGAGTTCGACCTATAACCACAGTCTAAAATATCTTACAATACGTTATAGCCCATATCCAACTTAATCCATACTTTAACCGTTTGAAATTATATTTATACCTTATGGAAGTTTAAATCTCCTCGATCTGCATGCACAGAATCTTCTCTGAAATATCTCAATCCAAACTCAAACATCTATTTTAATAATGCATTCTTAGACGAGGTCAATTCGATCGTCCTCGTCTGTACCGAATAACCAGACGATAAACTCGGAAAATTATCGCACGCAATTAGACAAATTAAAGACAGCGATTGAACGAAAGCCTTACGTGTCTTTGACTACTCGACAAAAGCTGGTTGGAGCTTGGTTGGAATGTGCTACGCCACCCACCGTATTCGCCAGACCCTCAGATTTTCATCTATTTAGGTCGTTAGAAAATTTCCTTAATGGCAAAAAATTTGACTCTTTGGTCGACAGAAAAAATCATACCGAAAAGTTGTTCGTCGAAAGACCTAAGAGGTTCTGAAAAGATGGAATATTCAGGTTGCGTGAAAGATGGAGGATATGAAAGAAAATGTCACCTATACGATTAGATAAACGTACATCGAAAATTAAACGTACCGCGTTTGAATTTTCCTTCAAAATCGAACCAAACTTTCCCGGCCCAATAACAACTAATTTTCATCGTACCTAATCTCGACTCGTACCATTCCAACAGCTAAACAACGATATCCGAGCCACGGAAACCCACTACCTACATTCAGAAATTCAAAGCACTGAGCGAAAGAGACTCTGCCAGTATTCCTTTCCGAACAGGCGAATCGATCGACGATTAATCTTTATTCTCTTCGATCTAACCTAGTTTCCAACCATATTTACACCGCCAGGACCTTTGCAACGTCGGAGGCTAACGTAAAAAAGACGACCGAGTCGGTATTCTTCCTAGAAAAAAAAAAAATAAATCATAAATCGTAAATCCGAGCATCCGTTCGTCGGTGTAATGGTTCGCGATTAGTTTCAGCCTGTTTTTTCCGTCAGTTTTCAGCGGGCACCGCACGCCGCCTAACCGCAAATCGAACGGTCGATCGATCTAGCCGCAATAACGAGCAGCCAGCGCTTGGACCCGTGACTGCACCAACGCAAATCGTTCGATCCTGGTAACGAACTCGGCCTGGCAATCGCCTTAATCAAGTTTACAGGATAACGGGTAAACGCACGGTTAATCCCACCGTTGGTCCTCCATGAAATGGTGGCGCGCGTGTTGTCAACGTACGTGGAGCTGATCCAACGATACGCCGCGCGATGGTTCCGTTTATGAAAAACCGTATTACTCGCGATGGCTACATGAAAGCGAACGCGTTTTCCCTGCGTCCGCTTCCGGAGGACACCGGTTTGAGCACCGACCAGCGATCGATGTCCATTTGCCCGGCTTCCGATTGATATTCCATGGAACCGGTTTTTAGCATTGGAGACGATGTACAGGGTGGCACAAAATATGTGGCGGATCATTTGTACAATGGATTCTAGATATGAAAACGATGAGAGAAATTCATGTATAAAAATGGTGTTTCATGTTTCTTCAAAGGTTATACGCAATGTTACGTTCTGTGCTACAAGTATAAGGTGCCTTGGTACTGTAAGGGTACTCGGTACTGTACGATCTACGCGAAGGAAAAGATAGGAACGAATGTAGGGAATTTTACGTTTTTGAATACGATGACCTTTTCTTCCTAGTTACTTTTTAGTTCAGTAAGATAAAAGGATGAAAAGTATTTCTCAGCCTATAAATATTCCTCTCGCATATTTTGTGCCACCCTGTATAGAGTGAAACTGAGGGATGGGCTTAGAGGGATTGGCTGCACTGGTTGCGAGATTGGCGGAGGCGCTTTTACTAGATACTCCTCTCTTTCCTCCGGTGGAGAGGCTCGTCCGAATATTCTTCGATGTGTTTGATTAAATGTTACGGGCGAAATGGGTCGAGAGTTGTCGAGAAGGTTTTAGAGAAATTTGGAAGATTTCTAAATGAAAGTTTCAATGGGTCTATTTTTGATCCTTCGGGTTCCATACTGTACATTGAAGCATCATATACTATAGAGTGATCTTCAAATTTTTATTCTGCAGAACGATTATTATACCGCAGACGTTTATGCACTAACGAGAAATGTATAAATGCAAACATGTATGCAACATAATAATACAACGTCCTAAAATGTATCAAATATTCAAAATATCTCGTGGCACTTTCTTCAACTACGTTTAGAAAACTGTTAATTTGCAGAAATATCCGCTCCAACAATTATAAATTACATTAATTATCATTTTGCACGCGTACACTAGAAATTTCCTTGTCTACGTTCTCTCCGCTATACGTATAATCATCAATTTCCGTAGAGATCTAATTCTAATTGAATGTTTCTTCCAACTTTATCCTACTCGATCTTGGAAATCATTTTTATCCGATACTCTACTTGTACTTCCCTTTGATTAGACGAGAAGATAATGGAAGCGATCGGTTGATCCCTGTGGGATTTCCAGCTTCTATATACAGGGTGACACATGACAAATGACTCAGAAATGTTAGTTTACACGGGTGGAAACAGGAACGCAGGCAATCATTAAATTTTTATTCTACTTTCAGGCGATTTGCACCCCAGCGAGCATGGCCGAGTCTAATGATGATGCATAGAGGAACGTGGGGATTGGGAACACCAGGGTGTCCTCCTAGGGGATTAAATGGGAACGTTCGAATATAAGAATATTGGACTTGTGTTTTATTTATTGTACTGGGACATTGGGGTCTCAAGGTTAGAACGTTTTGCTCCCCTTTTTATGATGTTAAAGATTTTAAAGAGGCTTCCGTTTCCTGTTATTTCAGTGAAATATGGCATTAAGCAGAGGAATTTATTTCTTTAGCCATTTTAACGAAATACAGAATCGGGTGTGCTATTGTTTTCCTTAACTATCGCAGTCGAATATAGGATTCGAAAAATTGTTGATTCTTCGAGTGGAAATTTTTCTTCTGTAATTATTTTAATTGAACGCGGAGTCAAATATAACGATGTTGTATTTTTAGATATAGGGATTCTCCTTTTTCTGTTGTTTGCAAAATACGAAATTAAACGTGAGAATGGCTTTTTGTTATGAAAATGTTCCCTTCTCTTGTAATTATTATTCGTGTATTTCGTAAAACGAAACAAAAATTGCGTACGTTTGAAAAAGGTATTTTAACAAAGAACTTTTGTTACAAAATTTTTTTGCAACTTCCTTTCTACTAATTTGTTTTACTAAAATACAGAATGAAACGTAGAAACCCTTTCACGCTTTCTGATACAAATATTTCCTTTTTTCTTCTTTCTTTCGTATAACTATCATTCGTCAAGATTCGCAAATTGTTCACATATAAATAAATATAAATAACGTTTATCTGTACGGTAAACGCTACACTCTCTGATGTAGCCAAATATTCATCTTAAATTTCACGAAATTCAAATAAATGTAAATTATTATTTAAAATTTAATTATATAAAAAGAAGAAAAGATTGTGCCGCTTTATTCTGATATTTACTGCGGAACCTTAACGAAATCTATTTCACCGTAAAAACATTTCGTTAAACGCTGTGAAAACGAATTCGAGATCATTTCACGGGCTCGATCACCGCTAGCCACACTGATGCAATTTCGAATTGGCTGTTTCCTGCTTAATTATCATGCTGCTTATGGATCGGTGATTCGTATGTTTTCGCGCATTTACAAAATGCAATTTTGAAATGCACACGACAAAGTAAATAACCACTGTGTGACCGTGTAAAAGGCACCTGCTTCCTAGTCTCGTTTAATCCCATTTATTTAATCGCGAATCGATTCGATTTAATTCGACGCGTGTTGAAGGCTAGGGAATATTGTACACTTGTTATTAGACGAAAATGAACACGCGAAGAATTGATCCTGCACGTGGAAATTTACGCGAATTAAATGTAAAGAAACTCCAAGCGAAATTAAACTCCGTTATAAATGGGTTTCACCCCTTCGTACTTTCACGAAACACTCATTTTTTGATAAAATCACTGAATAAATTTGTAGAAAGAGAAATCAGCATTATTTCAACCCTTTAAGTACTCGTACATTTCCATAAATTGTTCTCCGTGAACGTAAAAAAAATGTCGAGGCTAAATACAATGAAATCATCGATGCGTCACGTACCATATTGACGAAAGTTTTATTTAAAGGATCGATAGAAAATTTGACGATTTTTCTTTCTCTGGTCGTAAAGAAAAAACAGCTTGAAATAAATAAATACGAGAATGTATAACGTTCGGAATTTTCCAACTGTACAAGTTGTAAAAGCATTTTTAAAACCAAAAACCAACCCATCTTCCGCATGCAACGTATCAAAAGACGATTCTTCGTTTAAACTCGTTGGCCGCACAAACCAGTGGCCAATGAAACCGGTAACCACGTGAAAAAAAACCTGACCATAGAAAAGACCTCTCATATCCGAAACCTGTATCACCTTTTACCACCAATCTCTTGCAGAAAACCACAAGAGGAATACCGCAAAGTATACAGGTGTACGAGAGGAGAAACCAATAACGGACGAATGGCAAACGACGAAAAAGAAAGAGAAAAAAAACAAGTAACCGAGCTCTAATAAGAGTTGTCAGCAGAAATTTCCCAGGTTCACGTTGCAACGCAGGTTTCGGATACGTCTTCGGCCACGTAGATGGTGGGTTCAGACAGGCAAAATATTAGACGATGGTTTTGTGTACGATCTCTCTGTAAGTTCAGACAGTTTGGACAAAAAGCAGCAGTAGACTCGAACCAAAACGCAACAGATTCGAACTACCTACGGGTACCTTAGGCGAACTAAGGATCGAAACTTGCCATCGACTGTAAAATCAACAAACTACGTATGATCGACGTGTCCTCGTTATTGCTCGACCTACGATTTTGAAACAACTTTGTTTTTGGGTAAAGTTCCCTTGAATTAATTTCGTTGTAGGTAGAATTAATGGGTAAAAAATTTGGAAGAAAGGGAAAACGATGGCACTCAAGATACGTAAATTAATAATAAATATTATAAATTTGCTTGTATTTTTTATTCTTCAAGCGGTATACGAATATGTTAATTGTTTACTTGTAGCTGAATATCGTGTGGAATTATCGAGGTTAGAGCAAACACATTCGAGTTTAGTATCTTATTCGACACTAATTATTGCGCCTGCAATTCTTAATTATCGCCAATTCCCCTCGATTCCATTCATCCTGTCCGATCGAATTCACCGATAAACGAACAAAGGACGGGCTGAAAAATTAATTAAACCATCGAGCCATGGACGATTAAATTTCACAATATTTAAATCCGTATATCTATGGACGCTACCTTGAGCGAAGCGAAAAACAGAGGAAATAAAACGAAACAAAAAGGGAGATAAAATATCAGCCAGGACAGAATCCTAGCTGGCCTATTGCTTAGCCATCAAACAAAACAGCGGTTAAATTTCACGTTTCCTTTGAATTCTAAATTATACAAATATTAAATACTTCGCTGCGTTAAACAATCATTTATTTAATTAATTTCATGAATTCCGTATACTTTGAAGAAAATTCAAATTTCATTCGTGCACGAACACTTCAGCACGTAGCATACGAAAAAAACGCGCAGTTTGGTAATTGATAAGCTCTGCTGCTACAATTTTATACGTTTCTCAATTCTACCAAAAGACCGAGACACGTTGAGAACTTTGAGCGATCGTAATTCCATCTTAGGTCGAGCGAGTTCGCCGATCGACGAAGAACCGAGAAAGGAAGCGGCGAAACGAGCAAATAAAGGTCTTCTCACGCGGGTGCATCGACATGATACGTGGGCTTTTAATTTTAATAATGCCGGCAAATTAATTGGATATCGCTGGCGCAGTGGCGTGCCAATGACAGCTCGTACGCAATTTCCGCGTACGCAACACACCCCTCTTGCTGTTTCGCGACGTTCAGCAGCTTGTATGTACGACAATTACGTCGCATTACAGGCTTTAATGGTCGCTAAATTCGCTGCCACTGGGTCTACGGTCGACAGACGTCCGGCGACGGTGCAACTACTCAACCCGCACCCCGATCAGACACCATCAGATACTGCATGTTTATATAGAATTTCCCACGCCTGACATTCGAAGCAATCAAATTTCGTGCGCCAAGTGTACGAAATTCTACGAAGAGAAGTGAAACGAGTTTCGATAGCGGATCACGCGTTATGGAAATTTCCAGGTTGCTTTTCATTTGACTTCGATTCGATTAGTTTCGCTATCCGAATGGACGTTACAATCACATATTTGCAATTTTACATTCGCCAAAGAACCGAACAAAGCCATAGACTATGACTCGAATAGAACGTGAATTTCGTCGAAAAATTAGACGCAATAATTATTTATTCCCTGCCATGTATCTGCGATCGAAGTTGTCGAGTTCTACGGTGTTCTGTGTAAGACGTTAGCGGTAAATTATGGTAAAATTGTACCACATCAACGACCGAATTTATTGTGGAAGGGACACGAGAATGAGGGGAAGATCAGCATCGAGGAGAAAAAAAAAATTGGGCAGGCAGTGATTTTAGTGTGTATCAATAACGGGTAAACATATTTAACACGGGACGATATTTTCTCGATAAAATATTGCCCCGAGTGGCTGTCGATAAACGACGGAAAGAGGAACTCCGTGAGCTCGTATTTCCCTGTGCCCCTCAGGAAATTACGCTCCTTTCTACCAATTTCAAACCCCCACCCCCTGCGACACCCCGTGTGTCCGGTAGTCGATTCAAGAGCAACGTTGCCAGAGAAAATAACGCTGTCATCGCGAATATCCGACTAACAATAGAAGTCAGACGGCTCGGATAAATCATATTTCGACCAGAAGGTCGATACGTAGGAGTGCTCAATTCCGAACGCTTGAAAAGCAAACTTTCCATCGTGAGTTCTGTCTTTTCGATTGGATGTCTTCTTTCTTTCTTCCTCTCCCCCCCCCCTCCCCCCATCCACCTTTAAACAAATGGGATCGAGTTCGATGAATTTGAATTTTTGAAATTATTCTTCCGATATTCACCGATAGAATGGAATTACTGTATAGACATTAACTTTAATTAGGGCAGGAATTGAACGAGAATGCGAACAATGAATAATTTGTAACGATTCCCGAGGCATTTGTACGCGTTTCGTACACATTTTCCGAGTATGATTTATTAACCAGAAGAAATTAACCAGAGAAGACGGAATACATAGAATCTTTTCACCTGTTAACGAGCGACCTCGATCGAAGTACGATGTAATAAACTTGCTGAAAATTGGCCAAAGTATGCGAATACCTGTGACCCGTAGTAAACGCAATATTCATACAACCACGGTAAGGTAAGATGCAACGTGTAAAAGGAATTCGTAAATGTCGTAGAAAATACATAAAAAATTAGGTATCTGCTTAATTTAGGAGATTAAGCGGGAAAAGGGGAAAGGTAGTGTTTACGTAGTCTTTTCAACCACTTGTGAATCGAATGCCTCGATTACGGTAAAATACGACGCAGGATCAACGCAAGCTCGTCTCCAACTTCTTCCAACGCTCCTTCAATCCCTTTCAATTCTACATTTTCCCATCAGCCGACTAAAAGCTCGTGCCGATTCATAAATCTTTTGCGGGGCGTAGCCCGATTTCCACTCATTTTGAAATAAAGAATCGTCGCGCGGAAAAAGCACGGCCGAAACACGAAACACTCGGTGAAAGCCGTGAAAACGAGGCGCTATCGGCGAACAGAAATGGAAACGGGCTTCTTGCTGCGGTCCAACAAAAGCCAAACCCGATCATCTTTTAAGCATAGCCGGCTAAAAGGGAAACAGATGTCGCGTACGATCCTTCTTTTGGCCACCTTAATTTCTGGCGAATCTTTTAATCCTTTGCGGCCTTTTTCAAACGCGTGCCACGGCCCAATGCCCCGTTTCCAATTACCTCGTTACGCGTTCTATCAAACGGACGTTGAAAACGTTCAACAGCAGCTACGTCGAATTATAAGCTTCATCGAGCTGAAAAGAGAGAGAGAGACCGGCCTACTGGCTTCTGGCCTACGCTCGCTCGTCCACGAGAAACGGTTTTATGAAAATCAGCCATGAAAGGGACCGCTCGAACGATAGTGTCGTCGCTGGCTTAAAAGAGAGGCGGCCGGATGTGAAAGCTCAGTCACGTGCGAATGTAATTTCCAGATAATCGTAGACGAGGCTTTGGTAGGTCTTAAGTCGGACCGACATGACGTGTCGCGACAAGGGGCAGGGGCACAGAGAAACGACTTCCGCAAGGAACATCTATGACGTTGGTTCTGACGTTTCTTTTTCTTTTCTTGATATGTCTTTGGCGGTTTTTTCAGGAGAAACGTCTTGTTGTTTTGGAGAAGAATGACGACATTTAAGCAGAGTTTGGAATAAAAAAGAAACATGCAGAATAGTCTTGTATCTTTCCCCTATCTTCGGTCTAACGCTTACCTTGAACCCTGTTCCTATTTTTAACTTTACCCCTTTCTACAGCCTTACCCCTATTTTCAACGTCAACCCCTATTCTGAACGTCATCCCTATTTTAAACCTTACATGTACGTGAAACACGTTTTACAGCGTCCTATTGTGTTTGAGATTCTATTTTGGGCTCATGGAACAAGTTAAGAATATCATACGTATGACGTATTAGTAAGTTATATCATATTTGTCACATTTATTATTGTATCTCATGTATTGTGTTAATATATACATATATTATATTTTACGGAGCCCTACTGTGTTTGAGATTCAATTTGGGAACAAGTTAGGAACATCATACGTATGACATATTAGTCAGTTATATCATATTTGTCACATTTATTATTATATCTGATGTATTGTGTTAATATATACATATATTATAATTTACGGAGCCCTACTGTGTTTGAGATTCAATTTGGGAACAAGTTAGGAACATCATACGTATGACATATTAGTCAGTTATATCATATTTGTCACATTTATTATTATATCTGATGTATTGTGTTAATATATACATATATTATAATTTACAGAGCCCTACTGTGTTTGAGATTCAATTTGGGAACAAGTTAGGAACATCATACGTATGACATATTAGTCAGTTATATCATATTTGTCACATTTATTATTATATCTGATGTATTGTATTAATATATACATATATTATATTTTACAGAGCCCTATTGTGTTTGAGATTCTATTTAGATTCTATTTTGGGCTCATAGAACAAGTTAAGAATATCATACGTATGACATATTAGTCGGTTATATCATATTTGTTATATTTATTATTATATCTAATGTATTGTGTTAATATATATGTATATATTATATTTAAATTCTATTGTGCTATTAATAAAGCTAAAAAGTGGCTGCTATTATCATTACTGTACATTTATAATAGAAAATTATTTTTCTGTACCTTTCGCTGCGTAGATGAATGTCGATATAGTTGTTATGGCGTCGAGAACGTTCCGTTATAAACACAAACTAATCGAAGTACACCGCACACAAGTCACGTAAACAATAGACGAGACAGAATCATGTTTATCACACGTTCGTCTCCTGGAACGTCGCTCTAATGCTCACGCGTCGAAAACCGAAACATAACTACCTGACCTCTCCTCTGATTTCCGCTTATAATGAAACGACGAAGGAGCGGCAGGAGAGGGGAGAGCGGGAATTGAGATATATTATAATACTCTATCTATTCCAGTTTCAAATTAAATTGTTAATTTTCTCAGAGTTTCGTATTATTTTTATTATTATCGCTGTTTTATTTATTATTATTTTAGACGATTATTTTTCTTATTATTTTGAAACGATTCAAGCTTGTGCGATACGCGGTATAGAAAATATAACGCGTGATTCCTACTCGGTCGTAAAGATTTCCAGCTCGGTAATGAATCACGAATCTGATTTCGGGAATTGGAAGTTAAAATAGAGAAATTAGAGAAGTTAAAATTAAGATTAAATTATATTACGAGAGAGAGAGAGAGAGAGAGATAGACAGACAGACAATCTGCTTTTATTGAATCAGAACTAATAATCCCTATCAGAAATATAACTCAATTGTATAAGTAGACCGAGGATATATATATAAGTTTACGATAAATTCTTATAGATATAATAATAACAATAATTTATAATAATAATTCAACTATGGAGACGTGGATTATGCACTGCGGACTTTTATGCATTTATGCAAAATTCTAATGCGCAAAATTGCACGATAAGGCACATAATATGAACAAATATAATATATAAAAATATATAAATATAAAAAAATATATAACATATATAAAAAAAAATAATAAAATATTCAAATATAAAATCCAAATAATATATAATATCCAAATATATAAAATATTCAAAGCACAGTGCCTTCTATAATAGTTGGTAGATAAAACAACTTTCTATCTCAATTATATCCTGAAAGATATGAATTTGCATAAAAATCCGCACTCTAATTGTAATTACAAAGTACTATGCTTTAGATATTTTGTACATTTCTGCATATTCCAAGTATTCCGTATTTCTAATAGCACGAGAAATCCGCGCCGTACTCACAAGCTAAGAAATTGAAGCTCGACAACTGTTCCTATTGCAATGCAATCGAGTCTTCAGCTCCTCCAAAAAATCAGAACCTCGCAACAGACTGGACCGAGGAACGCGATAACACCATAAACAGTGACCCCATGGCTCGAGTCGATAAATTTATCGTAGCGTAAAAATAATTACCCAACCAATCCCACGATCTGCACAATATTTATACAATAAATATTCGTAGAATAATTCCTTGGAAAATCTTAACCCGAGGTCCCGCACCCTGAAGGGAATTCTTCCAAAATATCGTAACAAGGCCTCGGGATCCGCATCTCAACATCGCAGACCCATCGAAAGCGTCCAACTCCTGGATGAAACATCTCGACAGACACGCGTCAGGCATCGTCAGAATCGAGGGCAGGGGATGCTGTGAAGGCTCCGGTTCGAAAGTTCATCCCGCTCGCGCCATCCCCGCTAATAGTTTAAAAGGGCTGGGAGCCCTTTCATCGCGACAGACGTTCGCCATCCACCCTTATTCTAGCCGTGCTCGAGTTTTCGTTGCCTGGCCAGTCGAATGAATAAATAGAATGAATTTAATTTCTCTCTTAAGGCGCACATTCAACGCTGAGAGGCCAGATAGCCAGGTTGTACCGACGTCTGTCGTAAATACCGGCTTTGAATAGGGGATCCACGGATGCCTGTTCGAAAAATCATACGGAAAATCACGGCAGAAGGGGGTTGAAAAACACGATAATGCCATTAAGAGCGAGCGGGGGCCTGGCGGTTTAACCTGGCGAATTTATCGTAACTTAAGAACAATTAATGCGCAACTTTTGACGCATTGTTTCGACTGTTCGTGGGTGGCATCCGGCAGAATGCTGTTTTCCATCCTACCCCCGCGGTTTTCGTGGCCCCCGCTGCGCTGTTCCCCGCCGCTGTCTATTGTTTGCCCTGTTCCCCGAGCTCTTTTCGCCATGCTGGCAATTTACAGTGCCACTTCCCCGCCAGCAGACAACGTTTATTGCCACTCCTTTCTGCGCTGGAATTTTCGTACTGCGGAGCTTTCCATTCTTCTCTTTTTTTTTTCGTTTCCGCCAGTTTTTCGACTTTTTATCGTTAGCAGGTAAAGTATCTAGGATATGGGAAGAATAAATAAATAAAAGAGGGAGTAGTATCTGCTGTTTGCAGAGTTGGCTACGTAAGAGGACAGTTGGGCCGCTTACTTGCCGAGTTGGTGGATCTCGTAAAGCGAGAAATGGAGACAATCGAAGAAATCAACTTCCGCTGGAAGTGTCACGCTTTGATGAAAATTTGCCTGAATTTTCTACGTAGAAACCGGCGTAGCTCGAACGATGTTAATTGACGCTAAACCGCTTTCAAATTTCTACGCAAACTTCACCGTATTTAAACGTTGTCATATCGCTTCCTAATTTATGAATTTCCGTAAAATATACATACGATACATTCTTCGGTGTCTATTTCTAGTTTGCTTCTTTTTCTGAGAAAAATTTCCAGTCTGTCCTGCCTATTGCCTATTGTCCATAAGTATACAAGAAGTGTCGGTAGATTTAGTGTTAAAGTAGATAGATCTAATTTATGAATTCCCGTAAAATATACATACGATACATTCTTCGGTGTCTATTTCTAGTTTGCTTCTTTTTCTGAGAAAAATTTCCAGTCTGTCCTGCCTATTGCCTATTGTCCGTAAGTATACAAGAAGAGTCGGTAGATTTAGTGTTAAAGTAGATAGACCTATACAGGGTGGGGCATTTTAAACAGGTCACCAACCCCAACCTAAGCCCAACTTAACGCCTTCACCTACAGAAAAATTGGTAATACCAGATTATGAGCCCCCCGATGCCAAGTAACTTTGGTCCAATGCATTTTCTCCTATCTTCAAAAACAAGCGAGTTATTTCGGTGACCTGTTTAAAATGACCCACCCTGTATAATTACATCCCTGTTTAGATAATAATCGGTATTAACTTTGGTAAAAATACCTGTATGATTGCAAAAAATGCAGTTCTGAAATCCATGGTTTTAGAAGATTTTTAGTCTTAAAATAAGCATCGATCGAGGTGCTTTGGCGCCAAAATTTCGAAGTCATTTGCAGCATCGAATAAAGGTACGTGAAAGATATTGCCTTACGGGAGAAATACAGGGTGGTTGGTAACTGGCGGTAAAAGCGGAAAGGGGGTGATTCTACGCGAAAAAAGAAGTCGAAAATACAGAAAAAAAAATAGAATAAAAATGTCGGATAGTAAGTTAATAGGTAGGAAAACACTTGGGTCACGTTGCAAGTGTTTACCAACGTAACGTCGATCGAGACAACGATCTACAGTGAGATCCGTTATAACGAGACGCGATAAAGTGACGCGTACCGAGCGAAAATTCAAAGTCGATTACCTCGAAAACAAAGTCTCGAACGAAAAATTGTTATTCCACATTTTCCACTTCTTTTTTCGCCTAGAATCACCCCCTTTCCGCTTGTACCACCAGTTACCAACCACCCTGTATAATGGAATACTTAAAAGATAGGTATCAGCGATACATTACAGAAGGAGGGTGGGGCGTAAAGGTGGACGCGTGCACGCGTGCGTTCAACACGTGTGGAAGAGGACACGCGACAGTTGACGCTAAAGTGCATACGGATCACGGATCAGAGGGTCGGCTGGGTCGATCGATGGATACAGGTGAATAGATTTACCCGGCCACACGTGCCGCGTGAAAGCGGCGGCCGTGAAGTGGAATCAAGTGGTATGAGGTCGAAAGTAGTCAGACATAAAGGTACGGCGACCTGACCCCAAGAACGACAATCCATCTTTCCTTCGAGTACAGCTCGGAATATAAGTTAAGAGATTTTGTAGAAAATTTGTGGACCACGCGCAAAGGAAGTCTTCTATTATCAAGGTAAAACGATTGTACGAAATAATTAAGATAACTTGAAAATCGATCGACGGAGAAGCAAAGTAGAATTCTTTTAAGATTTAAAGTCAATCCTTGTAATTTTTCTCAGAATCTTTCATCGAATCTGCTGGAAAATCGGCAGAGTCTTTAAAGTAACCTGGACTGGTGAGAAATTTCAATGAAAGCACCTGAGATTGAGGTAAGATTGGAAAAGAGTACGAAGTTTGAATTTAAATTGTCTGCTGAAATAAAAATCCAAATTACCATTCAAATCATCTGGAATTTTCCTAAATTCTATCTTCCGCTCTGTGATATTAAAATCGAAAGAACGACTACGGTAATAAATACAAAATTAATAAAAGTAATAACAAAAACAATTTGGCAGTGAAGCGTGCAGAGTTAACGTTTAAATAGCTGACTGCTATTCCAGGCTATGTGCATCTCAATCGCGGACAAAACACGTTCAGACTGTTTTTGCGAAAATAGAGAGACAAAACCGTATAGCCCGGCACTCCTAAATTATTTTCCCCCAGGAGCGAAAATTATTCATGGCCAAGCAGAAATCTTGGACCTCGTGATTTCATCCTGTCTTTCCAGCCCTTTCCCCTCGTTTTGCTCTTAGCGTTCCTTGCATTCGCCGCTTCATGTTCTTCGGCTCGTTAACCGTTGCCACAAGTTACGTTGTTTCTTTCTATTTTGTCGCTAGCTAGACGTCCGGCTGAATTATTAACCGCCAACGAGCGTGTTTGAAGCTGCGCTGGTATAGGGATCAACGTTTCAGCTCGATGGGCAGGTTTCGTTTAAATGTGGTCGAAATATAAATCGTACTCACTCCTCTTCCCCACCTTGCGATAAAAAAGGGGCAAACGAAATTGCAAGTTCACGCAAGATCGGCGTAACGAGAACCACGAGTACACGAGCGTGAAACAAAGCGTCCACCGTCGTAAAAATTCCCAAACTTCTTCAAATTTTCTACTAAAGTGGAACCACCACTTCTCCTTTCCCCGAAGCAATTACAACGAAATTCTAATCCTACCCAAGAGCCAGCACAAGCAAAACCACAACTCGGCAGACCTACAACTAAATGATTGTCATCAGCGCAGCCCCTGATCCTCTTAGAAATCCCAAAACCTCAAATCAGCGTGCAGAAGAATCAAAATTCTATCGCCTCCTCTTTTCCCTTAACACTAAACCTAAGGTCAAATTGACCGCTTTCTACATAATTTTCTACATAAATTTTACCATATTTAAACGTTATCAGATCGCTTGCTAATCAACACACACTACAATATATCCCGTGGTATTTATTTCTAGTTCTAGAGCGGTCGTTAAGTATACAAGAAGTGTGGGTAGGTTTAGTGTTAAGAGAGAAATCTGATAATTTTCACCGCGTGCGATCTAAAGTAAAAACTGCGCTGCCAAAGTAAAGCGAAGACTACTTACACGCGTAGAATATTCTCTGTGACAGTGGATAGTGGCTTCTGGAAACGTATAGGATTCAGAAGCAGAAATGGCGAGCTTTCTATCCGGGATCCGCGTGTAACAAGCCGTGCCTGCCTCGATGTCCGCTCGAACGTTTACATGACACGAAAGCCGGGATTACAAATGGGCGCAGCAAGGTATTCCCGTTGAGCACGAATCCTCGAAAACACAACATCAGGGACGTGGCAATAATTGAACGGCTGTATTATCGCGTATTACGCGGCGGCGACTTGTCGACCATTCCCTTTACGCGTTTTTAACGCACCGGTCCCATTAAATTTTTCTGCCATGCCGATCGCTGATCGATGGCTGCCTGTTGATCAAGTTTCCGCCCTCTCGCGTCTGTCCTCGCGTCCAAGCTCGGTCGCGTTGAAATAATCGTCGAAAGATTGCAGAGACACAGTCTCTGATGAGCGAATCAGGGCCGCGTATAAAAATTGCACTTTTTCGGTCGTGGAAAATTGCTTTTGGCCGTGGAAATTATTATTCGCCAGCGAAATTCATCAGAGAGTCGGAACATCTCTGTATCCTCGTGCGTAAAATCAATTCGGATGATTTCAACGCCATTGAAAATCTTTCGTACTTGGATCGCCACGTTACGGTTTGCATTTGAAAGTATTTTTCCAAAATTTGAGATGCTTTGTAAAAGAAATTTATATTAGTTAAAAAAAAAAAAAAGAAACATAAGTCAATCGTAACTAAATTTTTACGTCGAAGCTCGGTTGCGTTTGAAATAATCGTCGGAAGATTCCAGAGACACAGTCTCTGATGAGCGAATCAGGGCCGCGTGTAAAAATGGCACTTTTTCGGTTGTGGAAAATTGTTTTTGGCCATGGAAATTATTATTCGACAGCAAAATTCATCAGAGAGTCGGAACATCTCTGTATCCTCACGTGTAAAATCAATTCGGCCGATTTCGATGCCGTTGGAAATTTTTGGTGCTTGCTTGGATTAATCCTGTGCTCAGCCCGGTCGCCACGTTACGGTTTGCATTTGAAAGTATTTTTCCAAAATTTAAGATGCTTTGTAAAAGAAATTTATATTAGTTAAAAAAAAAAAAGGAATCATAAGCCAACCCTAAGTACATCGTAATTGACGTAAATTTTTACGATCGTAATGAAAGAGCTAGGGAAAGTTGCGATGCACGACGAGACAGTCAGAAAGACAGCTTTTGTCTTACATTTTCTAAATCTTCCTCGAAAGTATCCTGTACATTATATAACGCAACGTTTGCCGTTTACAGTGGAAGCAAATTAGCGAGTGACGAAATAAATTTTTCTCCCACACACGTACGGTGTGATCACGTATCGGGTGTTTTCTCTTTCCTTTGAAAACAATTTCCACGTACGAATCAATTCTGGCTGGGCGATGCACGGAAAAATAGACGATCGGCGGGAAATCCGTTTTTAAAATTTCGCTCATGCACATCCGATCTTCATCTCGAAAACATTCGAACACCGTACTCGGTATCTCAAAAAGCAAAACGAGAAAAAAGACACAGAAAACAAAAAACAGAGAAAAAAGCACCAACAACTGGCCGAACAAATCACGCTTCAGGATTCCAGTGATTTCCATCAATCGATAGGCAAGTTGCATCTCCGTGGAAAACGCCGAAAAAAGAAACAAAAGGGACGAGAAACAAGACTAGAATAAGCCGTGGAATTTCCCGACAAAGGTTTACACGTAATTGAAAATCGAATACCGATATGCGTGTGTGTACGGATATATTGGAAAGCTCCGTGTTAGTAGCCTAATCAAAATTTATATGCGTCATTATTTAAACCATTAGAAATAATCATTCATAATATTCACATATTCAGAATATAATTAATTAATTATATATATATAAATTATATATACATAAATATATAAATTAATTATATATAAATTATATATATATATAAATTATATAACAAAATTAGAATATTATAGAATATTATTATAGAATATTAGAATATTATATTGGAATGTTTTCAATAGAAGTTTCTTATTAATGTAAAACATCATACATTCGGTGACATATAGGTACGCATATGGAAAAAGTTTTTTTCAAATAACATCATGCAGCAACAGATGCGATTGCAGTGAAATTTATTAGGTTTCACGAAAGTGACGTATGTGACGTGAAGTGAAATTTTTTATCCACAGCGTACAATTTATCCTTGTATTTATCCCAACGCGTGTTTACTGTAATTTCAGTAATTGTAATATTTCCTCGTCCCTGGTTAAACGAAGTCGGAATTCGAGAAAATGGAAATCTGCGTTCAGCTTGTTAGGAAATTCGCGAATCGAGTGAACTACGAATTTACAACGTAAATCCGTGCTCCTCGACGCGAACGCACAGCCACATTATTAACTTCATTCGATCTGCGAGTGCAATATCACGAAAGATCCTCGTTGCGCAACGTGAAAATTCACGGTGTGAATTTGTTTAAAACATAGACAAGAGTCCGGAAAATCTTCCTCGTAACATCGAACTAAGCGTCCTTTTATAAAGTCAAAATTATGTAGAAAGTGATAAAAATCGTATCTGTAAGTAGAGTAACAGAATGAAACAAAACACTAACGAGGCAAATATTTTAATTAGCTATTTCATAGCAAAGCGGAGGATTTCATCGGAAACGTAAATTTAGAGAACCTCGTAAGCAAAATGAAACGCGTAAATATTCCTTTACCTTCTTTGTAGGGATTAAAGCAGTGACGAGCGGAATTCTCTCTTACAAATTAGAAGAAATGGAAAGAAAATTTCCCCGGCTCCACAAACTTTATGCACAATATGGATTTTTCTATTTTCTCAAAAAAAAAAAAAACCCACCAACCGTATCGGTAGAAATTAAAAAAAAAAAAAAGAGAAAGGGGAAAAGTTAGCGTAGTACGTTCCTATTAGTTACAAGATCCGCGAAGCAAATGTTTACGAAACACAGAATTAACTCTCGTCGTTCGAAGCTGGCTTCACGAAGCAGCCAAGAAGGAAATCAGCAAAAAGATCTATTGACCCAATTTTCAGAATTACAATAAACAAGCTGCTGTTCAAAAAACGGGACGGAAGACCGTGATCTGGGATCGATCTAAATTTAGTTCGAACGTAACCAGGAAAAGATGCAAAACCTCCAGAATTCTAACCTCCTAGAAGACTATGGAGCAGAGCATGGAAGCGTTGCTCGGCTGGGGAGAACGAAACGAGAAGCGGCAGAGCGACGATTGCAATCGACGCCCGGAAAAATGCAAATCATGCTTCAGGATTTTCGCGATTTTCGTGCTGCAGACAGCCAGGAGAAAGACAAAACGGCGAGAAAAAAAGAGAGAGAATGGTGGTGGGTGCAGGCCGATGGTGTCTGCTAGGCAGACGCGATATCACGGAACAACGGTGCACACACATTGTGGCCAAGCTGGCTCGTTATTGTTTCATGCTGGAAAATATCGCGTTCTATTTACGCGCCGCTGCCAGCCACGTTGAAAATTCGCTGGTCCGCGGGATAACGTGCCTGTCATGCCATCCATCTTACATGGAACAGGGTTAACCATACGGAATGGTTAGGTGGTAATTGGTGTGAGAACGTTTGATGAGCTTTAATTTCGTTTAGACTCGCAATATGTAGATTTCTCGGGGGGAAAACTGGAAAATGAATTGTTGGGTTAGCAATAAAAGAGTGTGACGTAATTTAGACTAGCGATATAAGAAGATTTTCTTCGTTCCCTTTAATTTTTATATTAGCAATAATAATCGATTGGCTAAAATGATTGGCTAATGCGATGTTATATTGAGAGCGTTGTTGAGTTAGATCTCAGGTTGGTATGATCGGTAGTTTCTGCATCGAGGGTTGGTGCAACTGCTATGCAGTCTTTTGTTTTTCCCGTGCGCCACGTTTTTTCTTTCTCTTTGCGTATCCGGTGGTGTACAGACGTGTCTAGGAGACGAAATACAGCGTGCATGAAAGTGATCCGAGTGAATTATTTTATTATTCAACCCAAAGCCTATAGTATAACAAGCGTTTCAACAAATTCAATTTAATTGGGAAAATCGAAAGTTACTCGATAACTCGTGTTTAGGTTAAGTTTGGCAGAAGAGAGGGCGCTGGTTTTGGCAGCTGCCTTGAACTTATATCTCGTTTGCACCAGAAAAAGAGAACAGACATTGCCGAACGATTTCACGGAAGAAACTAATTTAGTTAAAAATTCACGGCTCTGGAAAATGGGAATCGTGGAAATAAACGAAGGGATAGGAACGACATTGCGAAAATAGCGTCGAATGCGATCCACGGCGAGGCAGAAAAGTTGGCGAAGGAAGCGGGCTATTTATAAGACGGAAGTGGCACGGCCAATTTGAAAACAGCAGGAAAGTGTGGCCTGGACTCGTTGGAAACTTCTCGAGAAGTTCCGCCGGATTCACCTCATAATTCAGCGGCTGGATATTCTTGCAGTCGTCTCGTACTTTCATCGAGCGTCCAAACCGCCGCGAATATAAATTTTCACCTATTCGCCGACTTCGACGAGACATCAAGTCGTTAAAAATGATGCAAAGTCGGCGTGCGAGTAGTTAAACGCGTCGAAAAGGACAAGTTTCGATATCTGCCACGTCGAGGATCTGAAAATGCATTAGAAAGTATATTTTACGCTTTTTATTTTTACTTCTAATTTATTTTTCCTTTTGATGAAATTTTGTACTTTTAATTTTTTTATTTCAGGTCTTAGGTCGCCTGTTGTTTATAGTAAACCGTTTCGTGTAATAAAAATTGGAAGGTAATAAATTATAGAAAAAGCTATTACCAAATGCACAAAGTTGTGTACGAAAAATACCTAACTTTGCTAAAACAAATTTTTATTATGAAAGAAGTTTTTTTAATAAAAGAACGTTTTTAAATTTCTCGTGACGTGAGTGGTGCTTTTAACTTTGGCAAATGTATATGACGTTTATTCACGTTGCAAATCGCCGAAAGACCAGATTTAATGAAAAAAGAACTGGTTTGAATTTCGCCATCGAATATTTTCATTTTTATTCGCTCTTTTATTTTTGCAAATTAAATTTCATGGAATGGCATTTTCATTAATACAAAGCACTGGATTTTCCAAGAAGCGTATATCGGCTATCAACGTCCATTTATTAAAGTCCAACGACGATAAAAATTGGTAACAGCGTAGATTCTTGCTATTCCTGTTGCTCGTTATATTACTTTGCTTTTTGCAAGGTTATACGTTTCTATTTCGTCCATTATAACATTCGTTTGCTTCGGTGAGAAACGAAGATTTGCCACCTTGTAAATTCTTATTTGGCCGTGTACCACGCTTCGTTACTCTGACTCGACATACGAAATTTGTCTAATTGTTCGAATCACCTCGTCTTCCAACGACTCTAACCTCCATCGCTTCTCTCTTAATCATCATCCAACTGCCCTACTTGTCAAGCGATTAATTTTACAAACAACACACGAATTATCGAGATACGATCATCATGCAACGATAAAGCGTCCAACTGAGCCCCGTGTCTCATTTTTCGAAATACATCAAGATACTTGAAATTTCCCGTGTGTTTTCGTCCTTCGAACGAAATTACGTTAGACGAACAAAAGATTGGAGAATGTCGAAAGTCTCGAGTGGCTCTAATTCGATATCAGGGACTGCGAATCGGCAAGATGAATTATTAAACGCCAATTGGAAAGCTTTCTTCGGCGAAGTAGCATTTCACGAGGGCTGGATGAGATTTTCCATTTTGTTGCCCCACGAACTCGCGGTAACTCGAAATTAAATATTCATAATTAACATCCGCGAGCACGAGAGCGTGTAGGGTGGGCGAACAAACAAGCAAGGGACGGGCATTTGATCAAAAAGTCAGCCTCTTTCTCTGTTTTCCATGTCAGGCTGCGCGTCTCCGGCTGAAACAGGAAGCAAGGGTCCCTGCTATCGTTTGCTCATGTTAACGAGACCCTTAATTATGTTTACAATCTACGGCGAATAAACTGTTCGTTATTAATGGAGGTCAAACCAGGGTCTAACGACGATGCGACCGTGTTGCAGGTTACGACACACTCGCATAATATTTGCCCACGGAAGAACGAAGCCGTTTGCTCTCGTCCAACTCTGACTTTTTTTCCCTCGCACTCTCGCGTCGTCTTTCGTGGATTTGCCTGGAAAATTGCATTCGTCGACTGGTAAATGAAGCTTCAGCGAGAGTTTTTAGCACGCGTCGCAGACAGCTCGTGGGAGCAAGGTGAGTTTAAATCGCGGGTTGGAATAATTTGCGAGCAGTAATTTTCGAAATACGATTGATTTTGCATTCACGATGGCCGTGACGTATCTCGAAAGATGGATATCTTCGTACCCAAGGCCCGAGCCTCGACTCTCATTAATTTCAGTATTAATCGGCTTCGCCGTTTCTGCCATGAATTTCTGCAAACACTTCCATACGCTTGCGGGTCGTAATATTTTGAGAAGTTCGATCGCACACACTGTACAGCCGTCGGTTAATTTTTTAACGAAGAAGAATTAAAACGTTACGGACACTTGCTGATCTCTCCGCAAAGCAGCAACCATCGTCGACCAGCGAGCAAACAAAGAAGTTGCTGCGACATAATTAAAGGCTACGTTTCCCTTCTCGAACGTAATTGAATGTAACACTCGAATTTCTGAACGGCGCTTCGAAAAGAATTTCTCTTCGGCGTTAAAATTCAAAACCATCGTCGAAGAAATATTTCTCCAACGATTCTACGGATCCACGAAAATCCTTTTTGGGAGATTATTTGTATGACACGGAAAAGAAGAAACAAGACAGCAGAGAAAATGAAATTACTCGGAGCGAGATGAATGAAAGAGTCATTTTTCATTGCAGGATCGTCTATGCTCGCGATTAATATAACTCTCTAGGAGGAACAAATTTCTTGCGCGGCAGAGAAAGGAAGGAAGAAAGTGGTCGACACTCGAGGGAACGCTAATTAAAATCGCGAAACAATCGAACTCAATGCGGAGCGATTTTTCTCAATCAGGAATGGGGGGAAAGAGGCGATCGTGCCGCCATCAACGGAGGTAGCGCGCCTCGTAATTTCATTAAGTCCACTTTAAAACGATCTTAATTCCAGATTACAGACCCGCTTTGGAAAATTCGCGGAATTTCCAGAAAGACGTAGACGTTAATCGATCCTTCAGCGCGGCACAAAGGCGCCATTTGTCTCGAGATATTTCATTCCGCAAACGAGTCGAATTCTTTGCGAAAATTTTACATTCAATTCAGTCAAATCCTCGCTTCTTTTGGTAAATTTTAACGTTGCCTTGGTTACGCTCAAAGTCGAACGAGATTTCTCCAGAGAAATATTACACGTTTATCCAAATAAGTAACATGCGAATAATATGTAATTATATAGTAACATAGCTATAGTTTTTGATGTAATTCTAACGAAAGAAATGGAATTATTTTATATTATTTGTAAAAAGATTCTATGGACAAATCTGGTGTCCGATATTTTTCTGAAATAAAATCACAGCATGTTTTGCGCTACGGTAACGCTATTCCGCAAAAGTAATTCCTTTGATAAATAAGGGTCCGGATTATTAATGAAAATTTGAGTTTGATAGGTTTTCCTTAACCCAAGGGGCGAGAGAGAAAAGGAAAGAACGAAGTTTATGTTAATTTGGCAGATTTATAAATAAAGTAATGCCTCGTGATCGACGAGCAGGGCTTTCCTCGTCAGCGCTTTCGGTATAAATTTGAATATTAATTTATGACTGCTTTCTGAAAAAATGAATGAACCGACAGCAGCCTATAAATATTCAAGTAACCTCGTTCTTCATTCTTCCATAAAGCAGAAGGTTTCCAGCTGTTAACAATAAATAAATAAGCACGTGTTCAACGTAATATTTTTTCCCATATTCCGTCCCTGCGCGCTTTATGGAGAAGCTCGGTTGCAATCTACATTTACGTAATTTACAAAATTAGATCGCGCTTCATGTTTCAAAGAATTCCAATTTTCATTTATTATCGCGCGTTTGGTAATTTCAACGTTTCCTTGCGTTTCTAAATTTACCGTGAATTTTTTATCGATATCTCCAATTCTGTTTCCGTTGTTCTCTGCATTTGTCAGGCTTTCTCAAACTGCAAATGCTTCCCCTTTCTGTCGCTTCTTCTCTCCTCGAATTCTTCGACACTTTGCATTTCGCGGAAGAATTTCTCTCCTATTATCTACAAATCCTTCTCTTAATTCCCAGACGTTTCGTAAAACATTCGAAATTTATCTCGAATTTTTCATCCATTCTTTGATCCTACTATTCTCCACGTTTTCTACCCTTCCGTTTCTTCCACGAACGAACAACTTCGTTCGATCATTCGAAAATCGAAAATTCTCGAATTTTCTGATACGTCGTAGAATTTTCGAAATTTGCCCTGGAATTTTCATTAATGTTCCATCTCTGTCTCCACAAAGAAACAGCTTTCTTTCATTCCTCTGTCATACCACCCTCTAAAAATCTTAATTCCTCTTTCTACAGCCCCATTCTCTTCCTTTGTCTTCATTTTCGCCCTTTCACCGACCTGGTCGTTGTCCCACCCCTTTCTTCTCTTCTTTCCTCGCTTTTCTCCCCGCAGTTGCATCCGCGGTGTTCCCAGCGCCTGATAGGTCCAGCCTCGTCCCTTCGAAGCTGCATGGCGAACAACAACGCACGATTTCCGGCTGAACCCCGTCTCGGTTCCATTACCGCGCGCGTATTATTTCACATCAAACGACGCGATGCAAAATAGCGGAGCGGCAGAGATTCCGTCGGGCTGCGCGTTGAATAATTAGACGCGGTTTTGACTTGCAAAAAACGCGGCACACACGTCACGCCACGTGATACACTCGCAAGAGCAAGGTACCGCCATCTTCGTCCAGGGCAAATCTAATTATCCCTTTTGGAGAAGCTGATAATGCGCCGGGACACGTTACAGGCACTGCAGTAGGTTGGAAGAAGCGAGAGGAAGAAGATGCGTTTCGGTGTTTGACGCGATACCAGCTTACGGCACTGATGCATTGTTGCTATAGCGTAAGAGACTGCTGTGGTATTTATTGCGATAGAAGCGTAGAATTATAACGATATATTAGTCCCAAAAGTTTCTTTCGTTTCGTAAGGAAACAGTAGATGCACAGGCCTTTCTTCTTTTACATTATTTTATTGCATTTTGTACGGTCCATTTTGTTCCACTTCTATCGGTATGATCATACGTAATTCAATAAAACAATATAAGACGAAAAATCTTGTGCGTGCATTATTTCCTTATAAAACGAAAGAAACTTTCCAATAATACAACCCAATTATATGACGAACGCGCGGTGAAAGGGTACCAGAACATGATACGAGCTTGAGATCGACGTATTGTTTCATTGGCTGCAGAGTATAGGAGACTGGCGTGATACTTGTAGTAGTAGAAGAAGCTGACATTGTGATTGGCTGCTGCGTGAAACTGATTTACCATGCCGAATGTATATACAGGATTGTAGTTGGACAATGTGAGGAGTGTGTAATTAAAAATTACAGGAACTGAAAGACGTTTGTGGCAGTATGAGTTGAAGGGTCTGATCCATCGTTAATTGCGTTGTATAGAAAGTTGACATAATACTTGGTGCATACCGGAAAATCAATTTAACTTACCATGGGAACTGTACAAGCAAACAGCATATTTCGTTACGTTTCGCGCCACTAACAACTACATTATACCTCCACCTCTATCATAATAGTATTACAATGCGAAGCAAACATACAACTAGGCTTAAAACAAGAACCAAGTATAACATATTATACATATACATATATACATATACATATACATATATGTATATACATATTAACCGTACCTAACCTGCACAACTCCTAATGACACCGCTCAGAAGCCGGTGAACGGTCGAAGCAAGCTAAAAGTTTCGATCGAACGACCGAAATATCGAAAATGGAAAAAGAAGAAAATGGCGGAAGAGGAAGGAACGCGCAGCCTGTTCAGAAGCACCGTCTCACGGACGAAGGAAACGAGACGACGGGGAGCGGAGTAAAGCGAAAGAATATAGGAAACGAAGTTAAAGATAAAGAGGATGGGGGCCGAGACAAGGGGAACGAGAGGAGAGACAAGGAGCAGTACCAAAGAATCCGAGAATGGACCGCAGAAGAGGAAGTCGAGAATCTGGCCGACGCGAAATCCGTTGGTTTGCGCACAAATTGGATGTTATCTCTCGGCAGCTGGGGACAGAGGGCCACACAAAGGCAACCGGCAAGTCGGTGGCTGTGTAACACACGGTTAACGCACACAGCTACGATCCAGATATTCGAAAGCTTCTGAACGAGAAGCTCCAACGATCCCAGCCATCGAAGTCCAGGAGATTTAACCGTGCAACCGTGTGCTGTAATACTTAGTACACGATTTCGGATTTTCACCGGTTGGTTTACATCTTCTGTAACAGGGATCGCTAACAGGATCTCCTCGAATCCGCCTGCGCGCACTGTAAATACACATTTAGCGTATATCTTTTAAATAGACGTTTTCGTATGGCGCTGGAATTGTGTTAGACCCTTTGTACCGTAACCATAAAAAGTACTGCGACATAACCATCTATTCGAACGAAGCGTTTCTTACTTTTTATTCGATTCTACGTTTTATTTTCATAGTATCAAGTTTCCGTAGTCGTACGAAAGTCTACCAAGGAATACGAAATTTGATATACTTGGGTCTAATCGACTCCTCGACGTGCGATTCGACCGAGGCCAACTCGTCGTTGTGTGCTTCATACGTGATATTATTACCAGTGTCTGTGTCTACTACCATGGATAATAAAACTCATCGTTCGAGGACAAGGGGTCGACTAATACCTAAAAGCTATAACGGAAACGATGCTGTATCGATACTATGTTTAGCCACTGTGCATATGCTACATTCATGCAGTTACAATATTAAAGTTTCATATTCTCTTTCCAAACAGTCTATAGATGACAAAGAGCGTTTCGATCAGACTGTCGCTGCTCTGCGCAGTGAAATACACTGTTATTGTCGCGATACGCTGTCAAACCATGTGAAATCAGCAGCATCTGAACCAATGGCAAAGAAAGCGAAACGATCGCATTATCGACGCTTCGTTATCAATACGCGGCGCGTCCGCCATTGAAGGCTCCTCTCGCCGAACACAAATGTACAATGCAAACGGCCATGCACAATACTAAGTGGAATTCTCTTTGATGTCTCTCGATATCCTTCAGGACTTCTCTGTTCTGTGGACCTATGCACGGGATTACCCACTCGTCTTCTGATTTCGATGGACGCCTCTCTAGAGCCGTCCCATTCATCGACGGAGAAAGACAGGAAATAAAAAGCGAGCGCGCGAGAAAGACAGAGACAGAGATGGAAATCGCGTCTCGACGGCAATCGAACCTTTCTCCTTTATCTTCATCGGCCGCGCGTGTTTTATTGTGCCGGCAAACAAATCGTTCTGCGAGAAATTATTTCATTTAGCTTTGGTCCTCGAAGGAAGAAAATTCCCGGTAAACGGGTACGTGTGCACACGATGCCCTTTGAGCCGTTTTATTGCATCCATTTCGTAGCGAGACAGTTTTGAGCGGATTCCGCGTCTTCCTCCATTTGAATTTTCTCCGAACGAGCTTCTTTCGATTCCGGATTCCATCCTCCCTTGTCACGATCAATTGGAACCGTGTTTATTGCCGTTCCACCGAGTCTTGATCTTTCTTTGAGGTTAGGTTCGGATTGCCTTTCATGGTGACGTAATGCTATAAGACGCGCCAGTTTTAATTTAGAGCGCAGACGATTTTGGCAAATCGAATTCGAATTTAGTCTTGTTGCTATCGAACTTGTTTTTTTGAAATCAATTTTTTGGTAAACGTGTAACTTGGTAAGTAATATTTGAAAGAGATAAAAATATTTTAACGTTCTTATGTCGAAACACTCCGTATAATGAACGAAAAATCGTCAGTTCATAGTTGATAATTTTATCTAATATTAAAATTGTATTCCGATGTCTGCTACACGGTAGGTGTAAAACAAACGCACAAACGCGTTCACTAAAAAAAAATACCACTTTAAAGAAACCTTCAGAGACGCGAACAAAACCATCGATATTCCGAAAATTCCAAAATAGTCACTATAAGAATTTCTTTCTTCCCGCTATGTATATTTTCTTTCCATCGAAATCGTCTAAACTATGATCCTAACGTCTCGAAATAACATTAAATCGATAACAAGAACGTTCTAACGTTACACTTATATAGGGATACTCCGTATAACGAAGCGTGAAACGTTGAATCTTCGCGTTTATCATTTCATCCGAACAACGAAACAATCGTCATCGAATGAAATTACGCGAATCGAAGGAAAAGGAATTCCCAAGCAGCTCGGTGTTCGTGAAGCCGCGAAACAACCGCGTTGAACGAATTCGAGCTCTTTATTTCATCGGTGATCGCGGACAGTTTAATAAAATTCCGTCGGGGAACATTCGAACGTGAAATCAGGCGGAGGGAGAGAAGATCCATGGAGGGGATCAAAATAAAAAAAAAAAAAGAAAGAGAGAGAGAGGCGGAAATGGTATTATGGAACGCAGAAATTCGCGCCTCGTCGATCCGAATTACAGCTTACGGTCGATTTTAACGATCCATCGAAGCAGCTGCGGCAAATCGAGCTTCCTCGTGCCACGGATTCTCCGCTGGCTGCCTATGTCCGAGGGGGATGATTGTTTGAGAACTGTAAGGGGTGGGGAAGAAATGGAAGGGTTGCAGGTGGAGGCTTAAGCTCGCTCTTGCCGCTGGAAGATTGGCGAACTTCTCGGCGCGAATTTAATTGCGAAATGTATTTCGCTTGGTTATTTTTTAACCGTAATCCACGGGATAGTTCTGGAAATTTAAACTCGATCTAAATAATAAATTATCTCTCATTTACGGTTGAACATTCGCGAAACAGACCGCTATAATGCCCGAGGAACGAATTATATTATTGCGACTAAAAATCGGTAAAAATTGCAAATTGGAATTCTCAACGGCAGTGGAAATTATTCTACATTAAAAAATACGTGACTCGTGTGGAATTCACGTTTTCCCAACATAGCCTCGTTTTTGACACAATCAGTCCTAAATATTGGTGAGAACAGCGCTAAACATTTCGACATCGATTTGTTCACGAGCGACACATCCTACGCAAAAGCATCTTTTCATATTTTCGATTTAGTTTTTCGAGACCACAAACTACCCATCCCTTGTATTTAGCTATACCAAACAGAATCGTAAAGAATCCAAGCCCAATAAAAGTTGACGAAGATCATCTATCCTTTGGCTTTTTTTTATTGCTCCGAAAGGCTAATAAAAAGCAATAATAAAAATCCTGCTTGGCAATTTCATATGAGATTCCAACATAATAATAAAGGATCACGTAAAGGACCACGACTTCATATCGGGATGAAAAGCGAACGGCGAACCGTAAGAAAACACGCAGCAAAGCAATCATGACGTTTCATCAGACCAACGAGAGTAGCGAATCATTCCGCACGTCGGGTCTGCCAAACAAGCACAAAAGAGGGTATCGAGAGATCTCGAGCTGCATCGGAAGATATCGAAGGAGGGCAAAGAGGATCCGCGTTTTCCCATTGTGTATCGAGATGTAACCACGCACCCTCGTCGTCTCGTGCATCCGCCTACGAGAGTCATCAAGAAGATGTTTATCCGTTTATAAGGGCCACCATCCGAATATTTATTCGCCCAGAGCTCGGTCTGTCTTTAGTTTTAACGCACCACCGTTAAGTCCTCTTGTCTGGATTTATTAGTCCATGGAAATCTGCCTTTAAATCTACCTTTTTTCTTCTATCTACCAGAGATAGATTGCTGGTAATTATTCTGAAATATTTATTGCTGTCTTTTCATTCGTTCTTCGTCTTTCTGTCTCCGCGAATTAATAGCTCGCTTCTGCCTCTTCTAATTCGTCGAATTTTCAAAATTTATCCGTATCTGATTGAATTTACAGAAATTTTAATCAACTTCCTCGGAGTTGGATTTAACTTGATATTCGATTTAATCTATTTTGCAGTTAGTTTAAGCCGCAAGTTTTTTTCACGTTGGGTTAAGCCCAAGAATCTTCGCGATAAAAGTGCAGATGAAAGGATCCCACTGGAAAGTTTAATTTTCGCTGTAACGCCGTAAAAATGGCTAAACAGAGGAGAAACTGACAACTATCGATTTTACAAGAGGAAACGTGATTCGAAGGGCTGAAAGGGTCGAACGAATTAATCGCAACGCTGCCCTGAATTCTCGGCAACAATTCAGGCAGCCGGTTTCTTAAGAATTTGGCACGGATATCTTTCTCAGGAAACGTACATTGTTCCCTGCAGTGAAAGGGAGGGAATATAAAGTGCCCACCCGGCTCCCATTTAAGTTGTTTTCGAGCTTCAACTCCGGGAAAACACGAAATTTGGTCGTGTGAAAGCAATTCCAGGGAATATCGTATTTAACCTGGCCGGGGCATCCCTTCCACAGGATATCCCGTAATTTTTCTCGCTAAGAAGAAACCCGCGTAAGACACTCCCTCCGATGTTTCTTCCACATAATCGCGGCTAATTTTTCACTTATACGACTTTTTGTTGTCGACTCTGTTTCTATTTCTCTCCCTCTCTCTCTCTCTTTTTTTTTCTCTTGAAAAATACAATTCCGTAATCTATGAATATTCGAGGGGATTAAATAGACATACAAATAGTATTTCACATTTTTGGCGAATTATCAGAACTATAGAAGCTCAATAGCATTTCGATAAAGCGCTCTTTCCGTGGATTTTTATCGGTTTGCATGTAAAATCTTTACATTTTCAAAGTATTTTCCATTTAGCCTCGTTTTGGTTGATTTTTGTCCACCAGTTCGTCATTTATAACTCTTGACAGTCTTCTGATATGGAAAGATCAAGATTAATTACTAATAGTTGGCAATAAAATGACACAAAAGAAATACGGAACCCAATAACCCAATAGTAACCCAAATACGTCGACGTCGGTGGAATATAGTTCAAGCAGCGCGCACTTAACCGCACAGCCCTTAAACTCGCCGATCAATCGACAGCACTCGGCGTCGCACGTTGGACTGAAAGGGTTAAAACCACGGCGGATCTGAACGACCCTCCCGAATCCAGCAGGCAGCAATAATTACGAGGATGAAAAATCATCAAGGGCAAGTGGAAAGCCGTGGAATGAATGGAATGCAGGTCGTTTTGTCATCGATAATCCATAAAGCGGAACGACGACGTGACACGGTATCAAGGCGTCATTGAATAGGGGACGCCAGTGAATCGAAAGGATCGCGAAGACCTATTATGCGATTGCTCATTATTGTTTTACGATCCTGGCAAGCCATCCAGCCAGCTCCACGGCTTGCGCAGCCGATAATAAAATCAAAGTACCCCTTGATACCGGTTGATTCTTTCATCAGAGGGTAGAAAGATGGGAGGGCTGAGTCTTGAAAGCCTACGATGGAGTGGGTAATTACACGCCGGCTGGACGTGTTAATTTTAGGCGGAGTCTTCGACTTCTGTCTTTCTTGAACGTGGTTCCCTCACAGCTTTTTGTTTCCGACGCTAGGCGGTTGGTTTTTGGGATTCCGGTCGCGTGGTTAGGGTCCGTGGTAATTATTCGAAGGGTCGGACGTGGCGAGAAAGACAAGCTCCTGGTCGGCATTTCGGCAATAATTATTTTTATCATGAATCATCTGGCCACGATTCGACTAATATAACGCTCGTCACTTATTTTTATATATTACTATACTTTCTTTCACTGATACTAATATTAGTGTTAATGTACATTAATAATGTATTTAAATATTGATACGTATCAATGAAACGGTAGATTGTTTATTTATTATTGTTGTACTTATCGTAAATGCAGGATCGGTTAGCGTGTAACAAATTTCCTGAGGGAAGCTCCTCGAGATTCAGACAATTGCCCCGTCTATTTTTCTTCGAATGGTAGAGTATATTAATTTGCTTGAAAATGTGCCACACAGAAGCACACTGATCGATTCCGACGAGATCTATTTCCGAAGAATCAGACACACAGTTTCTTTATTCTTTTCTCTCGTTTCACGTAGAATTGTGGAATTTTCAAATCGAGGCCTATAAAGCTCCGTAACGCGTCAATCTACTAGTTGGTAAATCATTTCGTCGGAAAATTTTGGCCAAACAAATCTTCTGGGCTCGGTTGGTTGGATGCATCTATTAAAGAATTTCTTGCGTACGAAGCTTCAAGAGTTGGAAGCAATTGTGCCAGCAGGTAGTTCGGTGATGTATTATCTTCGTAATTTCATGAGGAAAGCTAGTGAATTTAATAGAAGGCTATTAGTGTCTTTAGTGCGACCTCAGCTTGCGAATTCCATTCAGCTTTCAGCAGTAACGGTATCTTGCAAGCATTTCCGCCGCTATCTAGTGGCCATTTTGCTGCGGCAGTCATTAGGTGTTGCACCGTTACATGGTCACGAGACTGGCGTTAAGATAATCCAAGTACCTACTGCCACCTGGCAATTAATTTCTTGTATTTCTGGAAGCTTTGCTAGTTCGATGCATCCGTTTTGTTAATTGCACATACTAATCTACTTCAGCGAGGATCTTCGCTAACCCACTTGCTGGTCTGATTTTCATTTGAACTTAGAAATCTTCGTTGGTCGCTGAACAATGAGCATTTGATACTGGACGCTAAGTACTACGTATTAAATATTGGATACCAGGTACTAAATACAGGATACTGAAAACTAAACATTAGATACTAGACCTTTGATGCTGGACACTGCATACTCTGACAGACACTGGACATTGCATACTCGGCGTTAGAAACTACATAGTATTATGTCAGACACTGTATTATATTAGACGTTACGTACTGAATATTGAACTTATTCATAGATATGGGATACCGAACACTGAATACAAAATACCATTCATTACACACCGTGTCATGAATACTACGTATTCGTTGCTGGGTAGAATTCAATATTAGATACCTAATTTATAATAGATAGGTGGCCAGCAATCTCACAAAAGCTTCAGCATACTCACTCGATGTTAGAAACTACATATTATTAAGATGTATATAGTACTGCTATATATCGTATATAGCACATAGTATTATTATGTTAGACACTGTATGATATTAGACGTTACGTACTGAATATTGAACTTATTCATAGATATGGGATACCGAACACTGAATACAAAATGCCATTCATTACACACTGTGTCATGAATACTACGTATTCGTTGCTGGATAGAATTCAATATTAGATACCTAATTTATAATAGATAGGTGGCCAGCAATCTCACAAAAGCTTCAGCATGCTCACTCGATGTTAGAAACTACATATTATTAAGATGTATATAGTACTACTATATGTATTATATATTATATATCGTATATAGCACATAGTATTATTATGTTAGATACTGTACCATACTAGACGTTACATACTGTATGATACTAGACGTTACATACTGTATGATACTAGACGTTGCGTACTGAATACTGAACTTATTCAGAGATATGGGATACTGAACACCAAGTACAAAGTACTCGTGTATGCGAGTGTCATGAATACTACATATTTGTTACTGTATAGTATTCAATATTAGATACCTAACTTATAATAGATAGGTGGCCAACAACCTCACAAAAGCTTCAGCATGCACACTCGATGTTAGAAACTACATATTATTAAGATGTATATAGTACTACTATATATATATTATATATTATATATTGTACATAGTATTATTACGTTACATACTGAATACTGAACTTATTCAGAGATATGGAATACCGAACACCGAGTACAAAATACTCATGTATGCGAGTGTCATGAATACTACATATTTGTTACTGAATAGCATTCAATATTAGATACCTAATCTATAATAAATAGGTAGCCAGCAATCTCACAAAAGCTTTTTCCTTCGTCTGACACAAACCAATACAAAAGGAACGACCTAGTACGCGATAGAGCGATATCGATAAGAGAGAGAAACTGTTAGAACGATACTTATCCCTAAGCAAGCTGTAACGACTACGTGGCTAGAAGCTCGCAGTAATACTCCAAAAACGTCCCTGCCCATGGTGATAGTTTCGATATACTAATCGTTATACATCGTGACATTACACGACCGCGAAGCTAGCGTTAAGATAACCCACCAATTCTCATGGATAAGTGGCCTTCTAACACCAGGAATATCCCAACGATCTACGTCCCTTTGCACGCACGCACGCACATAAGCCTGTTCCAATTAATGGCAATGTCCCAACGATCCGAAACGAATTTGTATTCGAAGATATTCCAACACGACACGAAACCTAAAACTCTCGAAGATCTCGATTGCCTTCGAAGTCGCGAAAATCTTGACAGACCTGGAACAATTAATTTTAGATAGGTCTTGAAAGCTGCAGCAGTTCGATCGCTTCTATCGAAGCAAATTCATTGCGAATTTCATTCGAAATAATTGGAAATAATTGGAAATAATCGAAGAAAGTCTGGAAAGTTGGGATCGTCGTAAATACGAGATTTTCAAGCGATTTTCGTAAAGCTTCGATTCATCCGCGAAGTGGGTGGAATTCGACGCCACAAGATACGAGTTTTAATCGTATACAGAGGGTGCGGTGCACGTGTAAGCAGACTGTGAAGCGAATCCTTGCTACCGGTTTTACGCGAGCCACGTAAATATATAAATATGCATCGTACAAACCGAGCTTGTCGTCAAAAGTTTACCCGCACCGTGATCCCGAAACGAACCGACTCGTTGTGCTTAAGAAATTGCGCCGCGGTCTCGAATTTTCTCTGCTCCGAGAAACTTCAGTTCGTTCGGTGATTCTTCTCATTCTGAAACTTTTTTCATGTTATATAAAATATAAAAATGGCGCTTTAACAGCAAGGTCCCGAGGACCTTCAGCGACGGATATAAAATTCTTTCGTTAAAATGCACGCCAGATGCATGTTCTCGTTCAGTTGCGTATTTATATTCACGGTTCACGGGGTGGTTTTGGCCGTTGATAACGCGGCTTATCCTCGCTCAGCCAGCATAATACACTTTTCGCCATTACGCAGCTTAACGGTGAATCCGATGATGGGGGCCACGTCGAAAGGCTTTTTAATATTTGAAAAGTTTATTATGGCGACCGGGACTGGCGTTTACGCTGCATTTATCAGTGGTTCGTCAGATCTGTACGCGCGTGTCTATGTTCGCCCCATTGAACTGAACGACTCTAGCCGCAAATCCACAGATTTACTATTTTCAAATGATTTCATGCCAACAGCACAATGAAATTACCCTTCGCGTTTGAAGTTGATTTTGTGTCAAAGTACATCGATGTTTGTTGCCCGATTAGGATGACTAATAAAGTTCAAACGAACGTAATAACACTCGTTTTAATTGCAGTTTTAATCCGTGCAATGTGCTCTGCGATATCTATCATAATACCGAGTAATCTGCTTTTCCCATGTAAACGTCCTTTTACGGAATTTGTTTTATCTGCTTCCAGAATGAAAAAACTAATTTTAATATATTTAATGCGATAATTTCATGATAGTAGATTTGTAGCGCTAATAACGCTACGAAACGTTGCGACATAAATATAACGAAACAAGGTTTTTCATTAATAAGCTTCGCAGCAGTAGCAATAATAAAGCGAAACGTTAGTAACAAATATAGCGTGCGAATATTTTTAGTAATGGAAATTCTCATGAAAGGCAGTCACATAAAAAATTAATATTTTCTGTTAACTCTAATAAATAATAAATTAAGACCATTCTCTGACCAAAAGAAACCAGTAAACTCATCAGGCAAACAGAAAGTTAATCTACGGCAAGCAGATAGTAATTACAGCGTGTGTAGCCAAGCTACGTTTTAAAATCCTCTGCTTCCTTGCATCTCAAAGATGTTAAAACGAACCTTTGAGAACGCGTACTTTTTTTCAACGCAGAATGCATTTAGCTCAATTATTTCTTGCCAAAGCATATGTCTCGAGAAATAAAATACGGGAAGCATGGTAGATTTGAACAAACTCCGTTTCACGATTACGCGTGTGCAACCGAGTGGCGCGGTAGAATTTTTGGTTTCGTTAAAGGCAGCATTTTCCCATCGCCTCTTGGCTTCTTCAGCTTTTTGCAGGTTAGCGACACTCGATCGATTTCCCGGTGAAATTCCACGGAACTTGAGGAATTGTTAATGTATCGCTGCCTTTGAGAGTCGGTCGCTTTTAATGTTTCAGTTTTCGTTGAAATTCCGAATTCCTGCTTATTCGTCTCTCTCGAGGCCGAAGAATTATTCAAGTTTTTCGAGAGTTTTTAACGGCTCGCCTCAAAGCGAACCGCTATTTCCAGCAATTTCTTCCTTCGTCCGATCCGCCAGGTTAGAATTCATGAATGCTGCTCGACTGGTAAACCAGCCGAAATTTATCAGTGTGTGAAAATTCGTGAAGAAGCAAGAACGCGGCAAATACCGTCCACTATTTGCAGTTTCTTTTTATATTATCCTCGCAAATTACCTGACCGATAAACACCGCGGAAGTTTTTCACCGCTCGAATGTTCCCTATATATACATCGAGGAAACAAATTGCTACGCGTACTAACAGATTTGGGTTAGGTCGAGAGAAATGTAGGTTACAATTTTCGACATGCGGAACGATTAACACGGGCGCTATCTGCTCTGTACGCCAACTCTGATCGTAGAATTTCAATAAATGCAGTACAAAACGAAGAATGAAATAAATTCTGTGTCAATAAACAGACACGCTTGCTCAACCTTCGGTACGATACGAAAATTAAACATCGGTCTTCGTTAAATTTTAGGTTAGGAATACTTTGCATTAACTTAATCGAGTTACATATATTGAATTAATTATAATTATATATAGAGGCATGAAAGCAAAGTAGAGTAGACAAGTTTCATTTACAAACGAATCCCTAAAGAACCTAACTCCTTTCGAATGCAAAATTCCTACACGAAACATAATTTAGAAGCTCAATGGACAGCAGCGCCATCTGCGTTGCCAATATGATCGAGGAAACAAATTGCTACGCGTACTAATAAGATTTGGGTTAGGTCGAAAGAAATGTAGATTACAATTTTCGACATTCGGAACGATTAACACGGACGCTATCTGCTCTATACTCCAACTCTGATCGTAGAATTTCAATAAATGCAGTACAAAACGAAGAATAAAACAAATTCTGTCTGAATAAACAGACACGCTTGCTCAGCCTTCGGTACGATACGAAAATTAAACATCGGTCTCCGTTAAATTTTAGGTTAGGGATACTTTGCATTAACTTAATCGAGTTACGTATATTAAATTAATTATAATTATATACACAGGCACGAAAGCAAAGCGTAGACGAGCTTCGTTTACAAACGAATCCCTAAAGAACCTAATTCCTTTCGAATACAAAACTCAGACACGAAACGTAGTTTAGAAGCTCAACGGACACCAGCGCCGTCTGCGTTGCCAATATGCCAAGTTTGCTTGGAAAATAGCGAAGAAACACGTAGAACGGATGTTATCGAAAGAAAGAAGAGTCCGAGCGTCGACGATCAGCTAATTAGAATGAAAAAGCAAGTTTGGCGGAGAGAGGACGCGAGGCTGGGATCTTCGCTTCAAATTTCCAAGTGCACACATCGCTAACTAGGTTACGTAACACAATTAGCGCCTCCGCTAATTTCTCAGCGCCGACTAGGCAACCCAGCCAGGATGGTAGTTCGCTATTAATGGGCAAATACAAAGCGTCGACTATCTGCGACGGCTGTTCTCTCTCTCCCCCCTAACCCTCTCACAGCTTCTCCTATCAGCAGAGACAGTGTTCCAGCACGGTTTACACGTGAAATTGCGCTGGCGCGCGCGTCTCACGATGCGTTCGCCGCGCGTGCACTTACGTCGCCGAGGAAAACTATTAAGAAGAGGGCGTGACTTCGTGGAAGGGGCGCGAATCGATGTAATTACTGCAAGAGCCTTGGTTGTTTGACGTTTAATCGCAGCATCCACGGCCCAGTTTTTGTTTATTCTACGGCGAATTATTGGTTCCAGAGTATTTGCGCTGGCGTTCGGTCGCTTTCAAAGGCTGGCTCAGGGATAATTGCCTCTAATTGAAACTTTATACATCGGCCACTTCCCGAGTCGCGCAACTTTCACATTGCTGCTCGTAGTAAGTTTATATCGGCGCGTTTGTGAAGCAGAAAATTCTGGAGACTGTACGGGGTGTCCCGTGATACGAGCAACTCGTTTTAAACATCGATTCTCTGCCTGGAGATAACGAGATGAATACAAATATCCATCCTGCTCATCCTTGGCTGCGACTAGTTTCGTGTTCCATTATTTGAGATCAAATCGGCCGATTTGCAGACGAGTTTGAAGATATCGCGCGTACGTCCAGCTACTGGGCATTGCTAAGAACAAATCGCGATCCCTTGCGTTTCAGTAATAAATTTCTCCACATTCATAGAAAGGTGGGTTTATTAATTCGAAATATAGAATTTAACAAATACAGTTCCTTGCGAACTACCGAAAGCAATCGTGCATCGTTTCTATTCGCAACTCATTTGAAAGCAGGTCAATTTTTTCCAGCCACGTTACAAACTACCCTGGCCACGCTTTTAGAGAAGAGAAACGCGTCCTCGGGGAAAACGAATAATAATAGCAACAGTAAAATAAAAAGGAGCAAAACGACGGTGGAAAAAACAAGAGGGAAAAAAGATGCAAGTGCAACGAAGCGAAATACCGTGCCGCTGCTGTTGAAGGCTCAGCGCCGACCGAGTTTTTCAGCCTGGCATTACCGATTTATATTTTATATATAAATCGCCGGATTTACCGTCGGATATGTGCGTTTTTAGTGTACATCCTTGCAGCGAGAATGCACTTCGTCAAACGTTCCCTCGCTCGGCAGAAACATGGAAAAACGTGGCCCGTATTTTCCGCCTTTCTGTTTTTCGCCAATCCCATCCTCTGCTCTTTCCTAGCATCCCTGCCGTTTTTCGCCCCCCGCGCTCTGTTTCTCCGTGCTTTTTGCCGCGAAGGGTGCGAAAGCAGAGCAACGGGGATGGAAAGTGTTTCAGGCGAGTGGAGTCGAAGCGCAAAAGAGGGCGTGAGCGGTGATCGGTGAACTTTTTAGAAGGTTTAGACTTTTATTAAATCGCCACACACACACAGTTCGAAGGAAATAGCGGTTTCTGCCTGTCTGACGGCTGAAAGTTTGCCTGGACCTTGTCAGGAAGTAATCGCTAACGTTGGACGCTGTACACCTTGTCATTTAAATGTCTACTAGTCTGTTTAATGTACTTTCCATCCGTACAAAATTGTTCACGGAAACAATTGATCTTCGCGCAGATACCGCGACCATGTTCTCGTGAAACACACTGTATACGTTATAGGGAATTTCAAATTGCAAAATTCCACAGGATATGTCGTACTTGATGGGTAAAATCGTCATCCACCGAGGTTCCAACTTTGACGGTATTCCAGAAGATACGAGTTGGCGTAAAAATTCGCAAGTTACGTTAAATGCAAAAGCGTGCAGATACTTTTCGTAGCCATTGCAGCTACCTACAAGCGACGATACGTGGCTGAGAAAGGATTTCAGCTGCCATGGAATCAAGCTTTCGCGACCTTCGACCTACCCTAGCGCGTGATCGAAAATTTTCCAATTATCTGAGTAAACGCAGATGGAGCGCGTCGCTCGCGAGATCACGGCGTGCAAAATTAATCGGATCGGCTCTCGTTCGTTTCCGCTTCGCTCGAAGCGGCGCGAGAAATCTTTCTGCGCGACCCGACGAAGGCTGAAAAGAAAAGAAAAGAGAACGATACGTTTGTTTCTTTCTCCGGGCGTTGCAGAGGGACCCACGTGCAGGGTTAATCAGAGTCGAGGTAAACAAGCGTACGACCAGCTCGCCTGGTAATTAGTAAGGTCCGTTAAAGTGGATTGCGACAGTAGCGCCGCAAAAAAGGAGCGACACGAGGACGATTAAAAGCCTGCTCGACTTCGCGCTCCCTTTTTCGTGTTTCGTCCCCGCTGCTGATCTTCGTTTTCAATTCTGATGACAGCGTTCCACGGGATCCGTGTTATTCGCGTTTTAATTGGTTTTATTCGCTCGTCGTTTATTTGGAATTTCCCGATCCTCGGTTATTTCGTGTATTGTTAGAAGAAGTGTGATTGGAGCGGATGAAAAATTGAAACGCCGTAATGTTGTATGTATTCTGTTTTTACAGAAAATTGGCAATTCGAGGGGTGGATTCTGTAGATTTCATTTTTCAAACTCGCGCTGGCTTCCATGCTCGAAATGGGCTTCGCGTTTTTGTAAAAGATTAATCGGTAGGTTAATACCGTACGGTTTTGTTCGAAATATTTTTTTCTACACTACACACACACACACACACATATATATATATATTATATTAACTGTATATATTAACAAGTATATTGTTAGAAGAAGCGTGATTGGAGTGGATGAAAAATTGAAATTTTTTCTATACTACATACACACACATATATACATTATATTAACTGTATATATTAACAAGTATATCGTTAGAAGAAGTTTGATTGGAGTGGATGAAAATTGAAATTTTTCTACACTATACTATACTATTCTATACTATACACACAAATATATCATATTAACTGTATATATTAACAAGTATATTGTTAGAAGAAGTGTGATCGGAGTGGATGAAAATTGAAATGTTTTCTATACTACACACGCACACATATATGTATGTATTATATTAACCGTATATATTAACAAATATATATCGACGTGTTATTTAAAAAGAATCAGACGACCGTCATCGCTTTGATCCTCCCGCCCATTCCTTGTATCTGCCCTCTTCTTTACTAATTTTGTCCGAGACTTTTTTCCTATCAGCGCGGTTTCGGAATATTTCAGTTTCTAAAACCGCGATCTATCTCTCTGCTACCAGAAATCCAGCAAAGTGTCGGGATGGCGAGGAGGGCTGAAATACGCCGCAAAAGAAACAGGATCCAATCTTCTTTCATCCCGCGTCTGTCTACGAAATTTCAAGGTACACAACCAGACAATTATTAGCCTCGTGCAAGGCAGTTGGACTGAAAAGACTACAAGCGAGGATCGCTCTTGAAAATCGCTTCAGAAGCTGTTCATTCACGGGCAAGGCCGCTCTCTCTTAATTCCCTTCGAGATATCCCGTCTCGTCGAGCGAAAGAAATCCGATTAGCAGGCCGCGGCGGTGCCCCTGAGCCCGTGAATCATAAAAATACACGGGATTACAAAGGGGCTGATGATTATCAACGAGGGAGCGCCGAGGATGTTTCACCTGGCTGCACCTTATCTCTCCTACACGTGTTCTCGTGTAAGCAAAACTCGATTCCACGCTTCAAGTCAGCTTTACCATTGCCTTTATTCGTGTACATTATGCCATTTGTCGAATATCGTTGAAACTTGCTGCTAATTGTTGAAAATTGTAAATTTGTCGAATAAAGTATACAGTAGTCTACATGCTGCAGTACACTACAGTACTTCATTAGTTTATGGTAGCCTACAAATATAACGAATGTAATAGTAAATACAATAATAGATAACAACTAACCAATATACACTGCACCGACTAGTAATCCGTAGCAGCCTATACCACTGTGCTGACAATAACAACAACTTTATCGTCTTGAATAACAACAAGAAATAAACACCGATCAAATGTAACCGACCAAAGGAGAACTGAACGATTGGCTAACCGGACATCTTCCGGAGCGAATACTCAGCGAACAGTTCTAATGGAGCAATCCAGTGACTACGGTTTGAAATAAACTTTGTTAACTTCGTATGGTCAATTTTATCCTTGCACCCATAACAATCTCATTACGTTTCACCGACATCATACGCTGAATTCTACGATACTATATTTCATCTGAATAAAATCGTAGGATCTGCGAGTAGAGAATGGGTCCGAACGATACGTAGAGGAAGGTCGTGACCACGACTCCTCGTGTCCACCCTCTGATTCTTGGTTTCACACTCGGTCGAGCGGGAAAAGGAGAGGGTGACAGGCTGGATGAGGCTTAGTGGTGCGTGCAACCCTACATTGTTTGCATTCAGAACTGTTCGAACGACGTTGAATAGAGAGACAGAGGATGATGGAAATCCGCGTGAATTATCTTTGGAAATGGTTAGAAAAGCGTGTGTTCCTCCTTTGCGAACGATGATCGTAGAACGCTCGAGAGAAGATCGAAAGGTCGACGTTTTCGTTCGGGAAATATGAAATAACGGTAGAAAGGAGACGATTTGTCGCCAATCGTTTATCCCGAGGTCTTAACGTCGGTAACAATTATTTAACCTGCGTACGAAGACGATCGTACAATGTAGGTTTTAGAAAGTTCCACGTTCAGAGAGTTGCAGCTTCTCAAGGTGAACGCGTTATCCGCCAGCGTCACACCTTCGTCTCAATTTATACAACTAAAACGGCCCAGAAAAACGGAGAATCGCGTGAAAGAGGGGCGAAAAGCAGGTCGCTAAATCTTCATAGCGTTTCAATTACCTAATTGAATTCTCCGCGTGCCAAGTCAGCCGCCACCGTGGCGTGAGCCAACGAGTGAACGTTCTTAATTCGGCCGACGCCGCTAAAAGGTAAATAGAACAATAAGAAAGGAAATTTGCGTGTGTTTTCATTGAAGATTTCGATTCAACCTTACGTTCATCATCGCTGTAAGAACATTTGGTCGCCTTTGATCGTCTTAAACGATGTCAAAAATTTACAAAAAAAAAAAGCAGTCAACAACAGCAAACACAGAGAAGCCTAAAGATCGAACAGTCGAGTGTACGATATCCCGCGAAAATATTTTACATACGCATACGCGAACACTCGTAATCTGAAATCCAAACTGCTCAGACGCCAAAAAAAGATCAACTGGAATTTGATAAATGTCCGTGAAGAGCCGCAGTTCTCTTTCGGGAAAAATGAACGAATGAAGCGGGAGCATCGAGAGCTAGAAATCGGAGGTCGTGTGTGCAACACCTCTGGAAAAAAAGATCTCTCTACAAGAGCGATTATCTAGCAAGCCATCGCTATCATTGCCTCACAAGCCATTAACCAAAAACGTCGGGCACGAAGGATCGTGCGCGTGTAACGTTAATTCCGCAGGGGCACACATACGCGCGCACGGATGTACACTTTCGTTGGAAAGTTACAAAACCGCCAGAACCAGCGACGAGGTACGAACGAATTCAACGTTCCGCTTCGGGCCACCGTCCCTCTCTCTCTCTCTTCTTCTCTCTCTCTCTCTCTCGCTTCTCATCCTGTCCTTCTTCTTCTCTGGTCCCTTTCCACGACCCCGGCTACGGTCTGTAAACGTGCATTTTCATCGTCGCAAAATTAGTTCTCTTCCGATGAAAAAGCTTACTTCTATCGGGCAGAGAGCGCGCGTGCAACCCCCTCTTTTTTCCCCTGTGTAGATTGCCTCAAAGCAAATACTCGGCCTGATCCGCCGCCCCTCGCTCTCAAGGTACGGCCCCGCGAGGAAATTACGGGAACCGGAGGTAAATCTAACGAATTTCCATTGTAACGCGATGCAGCCAGCCAGCCTGCAGGCTTCATCTTGATTTTTCGAGACAACGGCACACTCTTTCAGCCGTGGATGCCGCGTATCGATCCGGTTACCGACAATGGGTCCCTTGTGTTTTCTCGCTGTGATTCCTTCGTCCGTTGCACGCAGGTGCACGCGTGTGAAAATTCGATCAGCGGATCGACAGGAACGCGGCGATTGCAGTGGCCGCATGGCGAAGATTATGCGCGGAGTTTCATGGCTTTGCGGCTAATTTCTGACTCCTCTGAATTAACGCAACACGCACAAATATACAAGAAGCATGAATTTCTGCGAACGTTCTTTCAGCCACTCTGCCGCAATCGTCGCAATTCAGCAACGAGTGTATTTATGAGAAATTGTAAAACAGTGGCTCCAGACAGCAAATTGCCATAAAGTCAGATATCGAAAGACTCGAAACCATCTTAATTTTATTTTTAAATAGAATATAGAAAACATAGAAATAGAGTAGAATAGAATATAGAAAATAGAATAAATCAGAATTTTGAATTTCTGAATTTATAAGAAATTACAAAACAGTGCTTGGAGACAGCAAATTCCCATAAAGTCAGATATCGAAAGACTCGAAACCGTCTGAATTTGATTTTTAAATAGAATATAGAAAAAAATAGAAATAGAGTAGAATAGAACATAGAAAATAGGATAAATCAGAAATTTGAATTTCTGAATTTATAAGAAATTATGAAACAGCGGCTCGAGACAGAAAATTGCCACGAAAAAAAGACTCGAAACCATCCTCGACGTTCTCGCCCATAGCCATCCTCCGACAGCAAGCCAAACGTAGACTAACTCGCAACAACCCTGAGATCCCGCAATTATTTGTCCAACGATCGCGGTGGAATCTTCCGCAGCGGCGATCGAATTATTTGTCAGAGCGTCTGGCAAAGCGTAGAAGGCTGAACTCCGCAGAGCAGGAGAGAAAAAGGTGAACAGTTAGTTTGAGTGGGATCGTGTCGCGCAACCACGTTGTCGACAACGGTCTTTACATCATTGTCCCACGGGAATCCATGCCATTAACGAGTTTCGAGCTTCTTACTTTCCATCCGCTGAACTCTCGGGGCGATCCTCTGAAGTGTCGCCTAGGCGATGTGCTTCAATCGACAAAGACGGCTTGAGCGAGGCTCGAACCTGCCAATTAAGGTAGTTATCAAATTCAATGGCTCAAAGGGAATCGCTGATCACGAGAACTGAATATAACCAGGGACATCAGGACGCCAGGGCTTGCTAACCTTTTTTACGCTGTCTTTTAGCCTGTTCCACTCGGAAGATCGATGTAAGAAGCTTCGAGCTTCTTGGATCGCGCCTTATAAACGACTCGCAAGTCGTTTGTGCTTGTCGTCATTAAAACAGCCTTTGCCTTCGTCTGATCGCTTGTTCAGACGTTTAGCGCGCACGCCGATGCTTCCAAGCGTGTGCTTTTCGCTGCTTCGCAGTACGACGAGCGAGGAGAAAAAATGATCGCAGGATACTCTTAATACAATGCTATTACGACGTTGCTGTGTACAAAGTGTGCTCCTAAGGATGGTACAATTTTCAGCAGGATGAGTTCAGATCTTTTCTCGACGAACTTCTAAGCAACGCAACGGAATAATCAACGTTATTGCTAACGAGTTGCGTCTCTACACGGTGGGCCACCTTTTCTGATGAGACGTCGAAGAAACAAACGTTCTTTCTTCGAGCAAAAAAAAAAAAAAAAAAAAGAAAAAAAGAAAAAAAAGGAAGAGGAAGAAGACAGAGCTTCAGATCGTAGAAAGAGTCAGCTCCTGATAATATTTTCAGACGCGTCTCATTTGCAGAAACTGGGACGTCTCAACTAACCTTCGTATTACGAGGAGCAATGAAAGAAGGGAATTGCTGAAGCGTTTAAAGTTTCTTCCTTTGACGTGGTTTTATTAACCAATGGCGATCGTTCGTTGAAAATTCTCCAAGCGACCGTGATTGTCATCGACGCGTGAAAAATATGTAAGGGGTTGAAAGTTACCGGCAACAATGGACTCGCAAGAGAGTGCCAGCGTCATTGTTCTCCCGGCGGCCATTAACAAGTTCCTAGCTACTTAGGCGACGTCCGCGAGTTTGCAAAGCGGCGACGCTTCAATCGAGAAGCGGCAGTCTTCCCGTGTCATCAATTAGCTGGAAAATACCGTGGCACGTGAAAAAGTGAATCATCGACGATCGCAGCGTTTCCTGCAACGCCTGTTCTTTTCCAATGTCAGGCTGTTCCTCTTGGTTCAACTTGATCCTCCTTGTTCCTTCCCTTTGGAGATTATTCAAAGATCAATGGCTTGTAGAATCTGCGTGGAGTTTGTTACTTTCTGACTGGCCGTGGTCCCTCGTCTTCTTCTTTATTCTCGATCCCCGAAGAGTCCTTTTCAGAAGGAGATGCAAGGATTCCTTATATTTAGATGTACACCGCCGACCAAAAGTTTGGGTGCACGCACTAATTTGCGTAATGTTCTTAATTTTTGTTGTACTACATACATAGATATAGAAATGATCAACATATGTTATAACAGTCGAAATATCTTTTGAAAATATTAATAAAGAGACGTTATATATATTTACACGTCCCGTTCGCCAAAGTAACCGCCTCTTTTCTTTATTAATATTTCACACAGTTTTGGCATTCTTGAAACTAACCGTTCCAATTTTTCTATCGGTATGTTTTTTCCAACCGTTTCGTAGAAGCTGCCACAAATGTTGTTTCGACCTTGCACAATGCTATCGTAAACAGCATCAGGCATTATAGGAGCTTATGATTTGCAGCGAAGAAAAAGCTGCGTATTTTTATAACGGTGAAATTACACAAAGGATGCACAAGTGTTAAAAAACGATGAAATATTAAGCCGCGCAGTTCGTATTTGCGCGTGGAATACGAATATAGCAGGTGCACCCAAACTTTTGGCCGGTAGCGTATCTACGTTGCTCTCTCCGATCTATATTCCTAGAGATCGTCGTCTTTCTTCTCAGCCTTCATTTACCAAATCCTTAAATCCCTCTCTGGATAAGTTTTTACGAAGACAGAGACTGCATCGGAAACAATTACTCGTCGCAGAGGGCGTCAGATGGGTCGATAGCCTCTTGCTGCGTTCTGGAACGCGTTCCAAGTCATGTTCCTCAACCCTTTCACACCCGATTCGCCACTTGTCCGGCGGTATGCGACTCGTTCAACGTCGTACAGGCAAATCTTCCTCGCAATCCCTTCGTGTTCATCGGTCTGGCAACTCACAACGCGGTCTCCAGACACGCGGACACTGTTCTCAGGGCCAAAGTGCAATCACCGTCTACCAGGTTGCTAGAGGGGCAAAGGAACCGCATCGGAGAACTCGACGAGACTTTCCCCTTTCGACTTAATTGGCGGCTTCGAGACTAACGGCGCCGGCCGTCTACGTCGATTGAAGTGCCGCTTTGGCCACGCTCGTCGACTAAGAAGCTGGAAACTCGTTAATGGTCCTCGCGAAACAATCGATCTCCAGATCTCGCTCGTTTCCTTTTTCCTTCTCTTTTGCAACGGCCACGCGAATTGACGAATTCTCCTGGACAAAGCGGACACCCCGGCTCCGTCGACATCGTAATTCGACTTCTCAAAAATTCCACGCCCCAACGACTCTCCTATCGAGAGCTTTCTCGCCCTCGTTCCGCTCATTCGCAGCAATATTAAAGTTCGCAGCGATAGTTAATTCTGTGTTTCGCGATCGCGCGAGAAAGCTTCGGGAAATTCAGCTTTCGATAGCGATTGATAAATGGACCAAACGCTGCGGCCAGAAGAACAACGACATGCGTGCGGTCAGTTGGTCCGACGGTGAGTTACGTATGCGCTGGCTGACGTGTACCTGTTGTCGACGTGTTTCGGTTCCACGAGTGTCAAAAACCAGGAACCCGCACTTTCGAAACCGTCTGGGCCACATATTATGTGTAACATAACGTATATACAATATATTACACATAATTATTACACATAATTACATGTTATACGTAACACAATAGTTTACGAAGATTCTACACTGCAGTCATTTCGTAGATCACGTACAGAGATTTAGCTAAGGGTCAGTTCGGTTTCAAGATTTGTGCCAGGTCACGTTAGAGACGAAGAGTATCGGCAAGGTTAACTTAGAGTACAGTATTTGAAATCGAGTATCGTATAATTCGTAGTGCAGTTTGGCTAAAGTTTTAGGCCACGGACAACGCAAAGTCAAAGCCGAAGAGCTGAGAAAGCAGAGGAAAGGATGCCTGAGAAACGATGGCTCGTGAGAAACGTACAACAAGCAACGCGATGCTTGATATTTAGCGTAAATGATGTCAGAAAATATCCAAGACTGTATAATTTAATAAAGGGCACTTTGCAACCGTCCGTTGGAAGCTTAAGCGAGACTCAACGCGACTAACAGACTCTTGCGAGCGAACTAAATAAGTTTCACGCGAAACTATGTTGCCTAGCTGCTGCACTGCAATCGGCCACTTCTAACGATAGTAATAAGCTACGCTAAGGAATTTATTGCACGCGCGACCAGCAGATATAGCATATTCCTAATGGTGCATAATGTGCCGGAACGAGATCGTAATCCAGATGAAGATTACCATTTCGACCATTCAGAACAATTTCGTCTGCTATACGATTACGATCCTTTAAGCTGTTTATTACCGAAGTTAGCAGCGCCCGGGAAATATTTACGCGCTTCCGGCTTATCTCCGACAGTTCTTTTACGGTCCATTCACATGCAAATTAGCCGTACAGCGCTAGAATACTACGTAACGATGGAAATTCGACGTTCCATTGCTTAATGTCTGCCAACCGATCAATTGACCGACCGTCAGCCAGTTTTTCTTCTGCTGCTTTAGTTAGCGAGTTTCCAAGTCGCTTTTCCTACTTCTACGTTGGCACGTCGACATTCAAACGAACAGCCGATTTCAATATCGCTTCGAATTTATTCCGCGTGTTTCTAGAAGTATCTCTAGCTATTTCCGTTCATTCTAGCATTCCATTCTGATCTGGTTTTCGATTTTTTGAAATTTGTACGAACGAGCTCGCGCTTCCCCGAACTTCCTCAAATTATTTTTACGACACAATCGCAATCGCACGATGACATTTTCAAATATACATTCCACAAGCTCCGACAATTTTTCTACAAATCGAATGGAGTCTCTTCCGACGCTTTCTACCTGTTTGTACAGCATAGAACAGCTACGTGGCCACGATAAAACAAACTACAATTTCCTAACTTCTATCCAGCCCTAAAGGGTTACCATTCGATGATTAATTACGCGAGGAATAAAAGCAATAAGAACAGCGTGTGCTGCTGCTTTGATATTTCCTCCAGAACAGAAGGGACGCGAAGTATAATAATTTATCCGAACACGCGGTGCCTGCACGAGGTCAGGCTTAAAGTAGCGTACACACGGTTCGAGGCTTGTTTCGTACGTAGAAACGTTGCAGGTTGCATGATGCACCGTTGCGAAGACCTTATCACGAAACCTCCTTATTCCAAATTCTTCTAATTGAAACTTTCCAATCTTTTGTAATTGAAACTTGCACATTCTAAATGTCCTCGACTAGAAATCAAACAGAAATTAGATGGAAAGTGCATAGCCTATAATTGGTCACTCGTCTATCCACCAGTATCGATTATTGTATAATAAACACCGTATAATTAATATATTAACTAACATACTATTGCGTACTATCTACTACAAATATATAATGAATTTAACACTTAGTATGTTTCCGCTACGAATATCGTACGTAGAAACGTTGCAGGTTGCATGATGCACCGTTGCGAAGATCTTATTACGAAACCTCCTTATTCCAAATTCTTCTAATAGAAACTTTCCAATTTTTTGTAATTGAAACTTGCACATTCTAAATGTCCTCGACTAGAAATCAAACAGAAATTAGATGGAAAGTGCATAGCCTAT